>APFE030908330.1:160363-210102 GCA_000404065.3 Pinus taeda | reverse complement strand
ACTGTTGTTAACTACAAGTTTTGGGCAGCCGAGTCCCTAAAGTTTAGGAGGACTGTTGGGGTCCTCAATTTGTATAAAAAAGAGGGCTTAGGGCCTCATTTCAGTTGGTCATTTTGGTTAGCCAGTAGTTAGTCATTTTGTATTCATTTTGTAGTCATTTTGTAGTTCGATTTTTAGGAAGTAGATTAGCTTTGCTTTCAGCACATTTTCAAGTTCTCCTTGTGGACAGTTTTTGGAATGTAACATTTCTTTGGATCAATAAAGATGAATCCAGCTTTGCACCAGCTATAAATCTCTCTTAGGAGGCTGTAGCTCTTGGGGTTGGGCCCATCTCAAGCAAGCGTCCAGTACCTCCTTTGTTTACTTTCATGTGTCTTTGCTACATTCTGAGAATGAAATCTGCTATTTAGATCTAAATCTTGTTTTGTTATTTAGGTTGTTTTTGATGAGTAAAATAGCTTTTCATGCTCATATTTAGTTGATAGGTTGTTAACAGAAAAAGATTCAAGAAAAGGGCCATCAAACATCTGTGGTTTCATCTCTCCCTCAGTGGGATCAGGAGCTGTGACTAGGATGACTTTGTTGCCCACAAAAACACTGATTTTGCTTTGCCATGCAATCACTAGTGTTTGATTTTCATGTGTAGAAGTTGGTTACAAGTTCAGACTTTCGTTTTCTTAGTTGCATGAGTTAAAATACATGGTTTCATTGCAGGTCACACTTATGTTCATTCTCTTTACTGGCAGCTAGCATATTAGGTGAACGTAACTAGGTCTTTAAATTTACAAGTATTTGTTGGTTCAGATTGGAAAACGACTTGCAGAGCACCTGTACCACTCCTTCATCTGCTTATTCTCCATCAGCGCCATCCACTCCACCTTCTACTTAGAATCCTTACCTCACGTTTGCCACATTTGCTCACATAACCCTAGTTTTTGTGCAATTATTGCCTTAGCCTTCTTCAAGCCAAGTCAACCTTCTACACCTCCTCACCACTCCACCCACCAGTCCTTAGGCAATTTTTAGACCCTTATCCTACCTCCAGATTCATCCATGCACCTTCCCTCACTCATCCACCTCCTAAAAACCGACTTCCAAGTTTCCTGTAGAAATTCTGGAGTTTCCTGTAGAAATCCTGAATTTTCCTGTAGAACCCCTACAGACTTCCTGTAGAGGCTCACAAGTGAGGTTTCCTGATCACCAAACCTTGTGAGACTCTGGGGAAGAGTGTTAGGGACTCCTTAGACCCTCTTTGAACCTTCCCAACCTTTTCCAAGCATTTCCTCTCGCTAATCCACCTCTGCACAGTCAAAAGCCAGTTAAAAGCACATGCATGATAATTCTAACAACTTATTCAAAAATACAAAAAGATGTTTTCTTCAGATAGTGATAGATTAGACACATGCATTTTACCTTCCTAGAAGTCAATGGCATCTCTTTCAGTAGCTTGCATCCTCTTTTTCGCTTCAGTAGGGCTAGTTGGTAAAATTAGGGTTTGCTAGGGTTTGCATTTCCTTTCCGCTTTTCAGTTTCTTTCCGCAAATAGATTAGCTTCCTTTGAGTTAGCTTTCATCCATCAGTTAAAAAGCTTCTTCTAAGAGCTCATAGAAGTTGGCTTAAGCTCCTAGCGGACTTGTGCCAGCTGACCAAGTGACAACTGCGGCAAGAGCTAGTACTTGTGCATACAGCACCGTTGCTTCCAAGTTTGTTACGAACTACCGGGTTGATAAAATTAAAGAAGGGAGTCCCACGAGTTGCAGCATTATTGGTGCAATACTGGGGCCCACCAACAAGCCGAAAAAATTGTCACAACAATTTGCTTTATTAACAATATATTAATTAATCATTGATTAATTAACATAACAAAGATTTAAACAATAATACAATTCTAATTGTGGCAGCTTTTAAACAAGCGTGCCTATACTTTGGGATTTTATTTTTATTTTTCTCATTCATGTATATATTTATATATATATTTTATATATAATATATATATATATAATATAGTTTAAATCCCATTTTATTATTTGTTTTCTATTTTATTTTTTTGTATTTTATTTTTTCCATATTTGTTTTCATTTATATTTTTCTATATTCTCTTTTCTTTGTATTCTTTTCTATATTTTTTATTTTTATTTTTTATTTTTTAACAAAAAGAAAATGGAAAACATAACATGTTGACAAAAAGTTACAACAATGAGAAAAAGGTCATTTTGAAATATTTGAATTTAAAAAGGGAAAAGTTAGCTCTAGATAGGGAAAGAGAATGGAGGCTCCAGAGTAGGGCTACCTGGACTAGGTTGGAGGATCAAAATATCATTTTTTTCAAAAATTTGCTAACCACAGAAAGAGTATTAATACAAACTAAGAACTAACCAATAGGTAAATAAGGTAAACAACTTTTATGATCTGATTGAATTAGGAGTGCAACAATTTAATGAGGTGTTTAAAGAAACGAAATATAGAAAACATACAAGAAATGCTCAAGGTGGCATATTTTTGCCCTAGATTGGTTGTGGAAGAGGAGAATGAGCGAATATATACAATAGTCACAACGAAGGAACTTCCTTATGTTCTTAAATATTTTAAGAAATATATAATTCTAAGATTGAATGGATTGATTATGGAATTCTATAGTGAGCTTTCAACCTATTGAGTGAGGACTTTCTCAGAGTTATTGAAGAGGTGAGGACTTCAAAGAGTTTTGTTGTTGTCATCCTAGAAATTGATTGTCCCAATACTTTTTATGGCTTTAGGCCTATCTCCCTATGCAATTGCATTTACAACATTATTTCAAAGGTTAGTGCAGTTAGACTGAAGATTGTCCTCTCAAAATTAATCTCACCTAAGTAGTTCAAGTTTTGAGAAGGGAGCTAGATACACGAGGACATAAGATCAACACAAAAGGGATTGAACACTATGAAAACCTCATGCCAATAACATTGATCAAGTTTGATCTTTCTAAGGTGCATAATAGGGTATCATGGTTGTACTTTCACCTACTCTTAATTCATATAGGGTTCTTACTTACTTTAATTAAGTGAATTGTGGGATGTCAAACTATTGCCTCCTTTATAGTATTTATTAAAAAAATAGCATTAAAATACTTTAAGCCTCCAATGGGGCTTAGATAGGGCTACCCACTTTGACCCTAGCTCTTTCTTTTGTGGTAGTGATATTAAGTAGATTCAATAATGGATCTAGGAGAATTAGGATAAGGAAAGGTGTGAGAATATGAATATATAAGGCACTAACACACTTACTATTTGTAGATGATCTTCTATTTTTTGTTTTGGATCATAAAGGGACGACCGGTTTTTCAAGAACATTTTACAAATTTACAATAAGGCTACAAGAATGGAAATAAATGTCAAGAATAAATCTATGGTTTATACAATTGCTTTGAAATGTATTTATCATTTAGGTATAGGGAACATTTTCCTTTTCAACACTTAAACTTAGGCTTCACTCTTAAACCTAATTGTTATAGAAAGGTATATTGGTTTTTATTTCTATCTAAAACTAAAAAATGCATCTATTTTTGGTAAAATAGGTGGCTCTCTAGTGGATATAAATTGTTTCTAATAAAATCAATGCTAAAATATATTCAAGTATACTAGCACATACTAGCTCATATACCTAAAGGTATTCTTAAGAAAATCAGAAATTTGTATTTCAACTTTCTATGACAAGGGATGAGGATGACAAAGAGAATCAGTTAGTTAAATGGTAGAGGATTTTCGCTCCAAAATCATTTGGGGCTTGGGGCTAAAGAACATACTTTTTTTTGGTAATTCTCCAACCAAAATATCATTATGAAAAGTCATCACAAACGAGAGCCTGTGCAAAAGGATTCTTATATAGAAATTCATTGCCCTATGAAGTATCTTGGACTTGACTAGAAAGGAAAGGGAGAGCATAGTGAATGTATCTAACCAATGGAAAACATTGACACTGACATTCCCATTCATAAGCTCTTATTTGGCATGGAGCGAAGGAAACGGATCACAGGCAAAAGTAGGAATAGATGTAATAATGGGATGTGGTAGAGACATATTTCTTCCTAATTAAATCATACAATACATATAGATAATTGGAAAATTTATACTTAATCTTATTGACAACCCAATAGACACATACTTGTGGTCTCAAAGCTAGAGAAAGGCAATGGATCTTAGTATATAAGAAAATTTGGTCCAAAAATGGGATCGTCTTTTAGCATAACTCAAGAAGGCGCATATAATATTGAAGAATAACCTAGATGAATCAATATATGCTATAAATAAAGCATGGGGCAATTATACCCTTATACTTGGATACACATATTTTTTGGGCTAGGACTAGGTGACGACCAATGGTAGTGGTAGAAGATATGGAAAGTTAAGGCCTCCCCCAAGTGTAAGTTTTTTATGTGGGTCATATTAAACAATAAGTTATAATATGGGAATCCCTCCCAAAAAAATGGACCAGTTCCAAGTATTTGTTTACTTTTGAGATATAGTGAAGAAAACACCTCAAATTTGTTCTTACATTGTAATTTTTCTTAGAAACTCTAGGTTGAGGTCCTAAAACTTTTAGTTATTCACAACCTTTGGAATTGTAAATCCATAGATGCATACCATAATTTCTATTTTACTTGGTAATATATAAAGTGATTCAATACAATCCTATTTCTACTTTTGGGAAATATGGATAGCTAAAAATTATATGTTATTTGAATAGAAGGCGACACCTACTTTTCAAGTAGCTACCCTAGTTCATGTTTTATTTTCATATTATAAGGTTATTCCAAAGGTTAAAACATAAATAATTATTTTGGCAATACAAGTGGACAATTCTTTGACTTAGGGGTTTTTCGATTGGGTTTTCTAAGGCCTAAATTCTATTACTAGGAATGAGTTCAATTTATATCTTTCAAGTTAAAAATAATATAGGAAGATGATTAAATAACCAAGTGGAATTCAAAGCCTTATACTACTTACGAATATATGTTTTAGACACAAACATTGATAAGCACCAGATAATGGGTTATTCATGTATAGTTGTTAATTGGATGAAAGAAAGCCTCCAAGTACAAAATATTTCTCTCAAACACAATAGTTATGTTGGACACATAATACTTTGAAATTTTTATGTCATTATAAAAGAGATAGGTAGATGAAATGACAAGTCTGAGGAAGAAAAATAATCCATCATAAAAGATGAAAAGAATAGGAACCCTCTTTCTATATATTTACCGTTGAGCAATGAACTAATGAACTAGGACACATTAGTGGAGTTATTCCTCCAATTGACAATGGTATCAAACAATTTTTAGCTCTAATGTTCTTGTGTGTTGAAACGTCCTCTGATTTCTACCTTTCCAAATGCATCAAACCTCTACCATTATGCAAATGTTTCCTTTACTTAATGTGCCAAACTTCATCTACATTCCTTGTTTGGCACTCCATGCTTATTTTTTCAATTTGCACCAAGCATTACAATGTCATTTTGCACAGATCTAAAACCCTATTTGTTTTACTTTGCAACCAATTCTCCATTTTTGAAAGCACTGCCAGATCTAGCAACCTTCCTATCTGTGACCTAGAACTTATATCTCTCCTCGGACTTGTTCTTTTTATTCAATTGGTCAAACAAATTACTCAAATCCACTAGAACATCATTATGCTTGGTCTTTCTACCTCAATATGAGATTGACGTATATCTGCAACCAAAGGGTTAATTCTTGAATAAGATATCTCCTTTGGGCTCTTAACCATCCCTAATGTTGCCCTGTGTTCCATACATTTTCCTTTTATTTTGAACAAAAATCTCGCGTAAGTACAAGACAAACTATTGGCTGAGTCCTTTAAGTTTTCCATTTTGTTTAAAAAATCTCCCCAATTTACCGAGAATCTTTTCACCGGCTTTGAGATTATAATCAATGGAAATTGCCACATTATGGGTTCATCAAATTTTCTCACGCTATCAATGTAGTGTGATCAAGGTATTAGTAGCATCAACTTCAACATGTTTTAGACAATTATTGAGGCTACAGACCTCTTAGAGAATTTACCAAGGGTTACAATACTTAGGGCTTTGATAATAAAAAAAACATTATGCTGACAAATATTTTCTTCCTGATCATACTCATATTTCATTGTGGGATGTAAAGACATCTTGAGAGGATCCATGGCTATTACATATTTATTTTTCTCTGAGTGAGGTTGGTAGTACAAATCCTGTTATCACTGTTTTATTTTGAAAATTGTGTTCCTTCTGTTCTTCGAAAGTCTATTATTGTTTCGTAGATTTTCAAAATGATTTTGACTCTATTCTGAGGGAATCATTACTCCAAAGAATCAAGGATATTGGCATCTATACAACCATATTGACAATTATTATGTGCCTATATGATTCCATCCTTGGTCGTCTTCACAAGGGTCATGGGATGTATGATTTCATCTGAAGCGTTATTAGGGTTAAACAGGGTTTTCTATTATCCCCTACCCTATTTGGGATATATAGTGATGAGTTTGATGCATTTCTACATGATCATATCCAAGACACTGATGGTTTTCTTCTTCACCAGGTTTTGATATCTATTCTACTCTTCATTGACAAGGTGGTCCTCCTCTCCTCTTCCCCAAAAGGATTACAAAGGAAGTTGGATGTCTTAGCTTTGTTTTATGATCTTCGAAAGTTGGCAGTCAACCTGGGTAAAACCAAGGTTATGATCTTCAATGGGGTGAAGAAAAATTCGAGCCTTCATTTCCTATTCGAAGGGGAGGAGGTTGAGATCACCAACACGTATACTTACTTTGGGGTGCAATTCTCAGGTACCCGCTTCATTTTGCGACGAATGGTTCAGCCTCAGATTTAAAAAGGATATGGATCCTTAGCCCTTCTCAAGAGACAGTGATTTTGATATCACTTCTATGACATCTCATCCAAAATGAGCCTCACGGACACCTTGATCTGTCCCACTGTTCTATATGGCTCATAGATTTGGGGAACATCTTTACTTGAGTCAGATTGGGGTTTATGTGAGAGAGTCCAAATTCTTCTTCTCTATCGCATCATTATATGGAAATAGAAAATACCTCAGCACATGACCCTTGTAGAGTTTGGAGCTCAACCTTTGCAGCTTGAGATGGTATTCATATTAGTTTCATTCTTGCATCATGTCTAGGGCTTTGTAGACTCGATAAAGAGTAGGAACTGATATCCTTACTTGGCATATTTCTTGTCTGAGACTATTGCTTGTTTATAGGAGTTTTAGATATCTTAGAGTTAGTGGGAATTCAGTTGGATAGTTTTCCCCCTTTCCGATATTCCTTAGATTCTCATGGTAACCTTTTACCTACTCGATAAGATTTGAATAAGATCATTAAGGAGGACATCTACAGGAAGTTTTTCCAAGTCAACTGATTCAATCCTCTGGGAGGGTTTCACCCTACGCTGAGCACTTATTGGAGCTAAGAGACAGGCTCATTATTTGAACCCAATATATGTTTTACGACTGGATGCATGCTCTTCACATTCCTATAGTCCAGTTCAGAATAGGTTGTCATAGGCTTCGAGTAGAGACATACCACCAGATTGATAAACCAGATAGAATCTTTCAGGTATGTCATTTTCAGGAAGTAGAGACTGAGGTGCACTTCATTTTTGGATGCCCTGTCTACTACGAGATCAAAGGAAGGTTCTATTTCTTTTTCAAATATTATTAAACTCTCGCCGACTTTTTCAGGTATCCCAACTATAGATGTTTAGCCCTATATATGAAAGAGGCTCTCAAGTTCTGAGCGCATATTCTTCAACCTAACATCAAACTAGACCCCACACAGAGGATCAAAACATTTTTCATGGTACGACCTTCAGGTAGGGGCACCAAGAGAATGACTAATACTAGTACATATCCAAACTCTTGATCAGTGAGGATCCATGGGACTTCACCTCGTCACATGAGATCTCAACAGCAAATTTGTCTCAGATTTGTTATTAGGAGATGGACTAGGTCCTCCAGACCTCAACAGTGTGCGAACTCCCCCAGGAAACAATTTGGTGGAAAATATGAACTTTCCACCAGCTCTTCATTGGGCCAATAGACTTTGGTGATTTTCCTTCAATGTTATTCATTCAACCTCAGATGTTAGGAGAGATCGGTCTAATCCTCAGACCCATTAGCTCTTGTATCTTCTCTACCAAGGCATCTCATGCATTGTATATTTTATGTTCATGCACTGTATCTTTTATACTTCATGCATTGTATCTTTTATATTCATTCATTGTATCTTTTATAGGAGATCGTTTGGTTCTCACGCATTGTACAAACATCATTGTACTCAACGGTCCCTTTAACGTACTTTGTGGTCAATAGTTGGACATAAATAAAATTATATTATCTTATCTTATCTTATATATCTTGTTCAATTTGTCATCCAACAACTTCTCTAGGATTGAAACATAACTTTGATAAATTTATGATCTGATTAGTGATGTGGAGAGAGAAAAGTAATGCTTATACTTGTGATCTATTGCAGAACTATGTTTAATGAAGGGTCGATTATTTTTAAGTTTGTGTTCTCCATTCAATATTACTTCCATTAGTTGCTTTTATGTGGTTCTTATTGTGAGGATTACCTTAGTTTTTTCCTCCATATTCATGACCAATCATTCTCTTCTTACCTTTAATTATTTTTTAGTGAAAATGCATTCCCTCATCTCCATTATCAATGTGGTGTTGATTGGAAAAGAGAATTTCCGAGAATAGGATGATCAAACACACATCCATTTTCAATATGTTTTTGGATAGCATTTATGAAGGAGAGGCAATCACTAGAAAAGGATGAGAGGACAGTGGACCTAAGAAGCCTACATTAGATAAGGATCTAGCTATATGGAAGAACAAAAACAATAAAACTTGTGCTCTAATTTTTGCATTGGCAAGATAAAAGGTGAGTCATAGTATTAATTCCATTACATATTCTTATGGTGCTTTATGGAAATTAAAGGACTTGTACGACTCACTCAAATTTGGATTTTGTACAGTTGTTGGTGAAACTCTTTAATCTAGAGTTGAAGGATGATAATCCCATGGCCTTGGATTATGAGGCCAAAGCCATCATGAATGACATATATGCCTTTGGAGTAAATATAGATATTATTCTCACAACTTTAGCCAAGGCCATATACCCTAAATACTCTCACTATCTTAAATCCATGCAAGCTAGTGACCAACTGAAGGAGGAAGACAATAGTTCATCCCACTTAAAACACCATATGAATATCTTAGAAATGGAACAATCAATCACATTATTCTTCTATAGGAAGTGGAAATAAAAGAGGACATGGAAGAAAGAATTCCAAAGGCGGAAGGGGTAGACACAATTAAGGTGAGAGACCTAATCTTCATATATTTGTTACATCAACAATTGACATGATGCATCAAAATGTAGAATCCCCTGGGATAAGATCAAAGACAAAAAAAATCAGAAAGAAAACGAAGGTAAAACATTAGATCCAATGAAAGGTAAAACACCTAAATATTTTCATTAAATTATTGTCCATTTCAATACTGGAGTAATTGAATATTTATTTCATACTTCATTTTCTTCTTAGAAAGATGCCTGACTATTTGACACAAGTGCAACATGCCACATGACTTTCCATAGAGAATTATTTGAAGATTTTAATGACAATGAAGATGGCATAGTGTATTTTGGAGATAGATTAAATATCAAACTTTCAATACTTGGCCACATCAAGCTTAAACTACTTAGATTCCAGGATTTTCTTTTGCATGATGTACTCTATCTTACAAATATGCGAAGGAAATTTTTTTCCCTTGTGCACATTCAATAACAATTCCCCTCCATTCATATCCGTGATAGAAAAGTAGAAATAAGGAAGGCTTCTGGAAACATAGATTACAAGACTAGAGTGGACGATGAAAGACTAATGAAGTTGAAAGGAACATCTGCTCATGCACAAAATTTTGCATACCTCTCTCATCAAAATGAAGGTACATTTCCATCTAGTCTTCTATGGCGTGCTAGACTTGGAAATATTAATTATAACAACCTTCATTTACTAAAAAAGAAATGTGTCTCTTATTTTCCTACCATTCTTAGGAAACTAAACCAATATGATACTTGTATCCTTGGAAAGCAAAGCAAAAAACCCTTCCATGATTCCTTTTCCAGAGCACATAGAACACTTGGACTAATACATTTTTACTTGTGTGACCCCACATTGTATGTTCCATCTATCAATAGTAATAAATATATGATAACTTTTATTGATGATTACACTAGGATGTGGGTGTACTTGTTGAAAGATAAATCTCAAACTTTTCAAGCTCTTAAAAATTTTCATTTTTGGATTCAAAATGAAACACAACCACATATTGACTCTTTTTGTACTAATAATGGAGGAGAATATACATCTAATGAATTTGAAAACTATCTTCACCAACATGGGATTCAACATCAAACCACGGTTCCATATAACATTCAACAAAATGGTGTAGTAGAAATAATGAACAAGACTATATTGAATGTGGTTTGTTCCATGATGTTTTCCAAAAATGTAAAGTTTTTGATTTGGATTGACACAATTATATGTACAATATATGTGAAAATAGGTGTACATCTAATTCTCTTAGAAATAAGACTATTTATGAAGCATGGTATGGCTGCACTCCTTCAATGAGGCGTCAAAGGGTCTTTGGTTCCACTTTTTATACCTTAATTCCTAAGGAGAAAAGAAAAAAGCTTGATGCAAGGAACTGAAAGTGCATATTTTTGGGTTATTCAAATACCTTCAAGGCATATTGTCTTTAAAATGAGGTAAATAAGAAGTTTATTCTTTCCAAAGATGTATTTTTCTTGAATCTTCCAAGCATGATGAAACTATTGAGCAACAACTTGATCGTCTTGATAGATTCTTTCATTTAAATACATATCATGAATTTGATGATGAGATTCCACATTTTAAAGGGGGGTCCCTATATTGGTTCAATATCTAGAATCTCCTTTGAAGCACCATCTCCCCCTAATGAAGTTTTGACCACTTCAAATTGGGAAGATACTTTGAATTATGTGATTGAGAAGACTAAAATGCTAAACCCTCATGCAACACCATGTCAATCAATCGAGAAACTTGGACCATATAGGAAAGGCCCACCAAAGTGGCTCATCAAAACACTTAAAAATGTTCATCCAAATGAGGTTGGAATGACATGAACCAAAGTTTCCACTTGGGAAAATGGAGGTGACATAGATAATTCTAATTTAAGTGAAAGGAAGCAGTGCAAATGGAATATGATGCTCTCATAAAAAATGGGGCATGGATGTTGGTGGACCCTCCATTTGGAACCAAACTAATTGGCTACAAGTAGGTCTACAAGAACAAGTACAAATCAAATGGCTCACTTAACAAGCATAAAGAAAGGCTCGTGGAAAAAGGATTTGCATAGAAAGAAAATATTGATTATGAGAATACTTTTCCCCCACAATAAAATGGGACACCATACACATTCTCTTTACCTTGTGTTAGGCATATCTTAACTTGGTGAAAGTGTCAAAGTTGTTTGGGTAAATTGTTGTGGTTTTGGCACATGGTTTTGGTTTCCCATAGTTCTGTGCCCATGGATTGCATTTAATGAAGCCTTTAAAAGGCCTGGGAATGCTTCATTATGATGTTCAATGGAGGTCAGTTGTGAAGGCTTACTTGGCTCACTTGGTCGAGTTTTGGCCAAGGAACTAATAGAATTATGTTAACTGACTTTTTCCCAGATTGGGTTTTTTCGGGGATAAACATTGTGTCATTGTGTTTATGATTTGTGATTTATAGTTTGTGGTTATTTTTAATCTTCTCTTGGTAAATTTATAATTCTCTTTGGTAATTTTAACATGCCAGCATCAAATCCAAAGGTTTAGTTACAAAGTAACATGTCTAGGTTTTGATTAGCAGGCACGTTGCTACATATTGAAGTTAAAGCAATCATAGGGTGAAAGGATATTTTAATTGCATCCCAAGGAAATGGAATCCAAAATAACAACAATAAATAAATAAAAACTATAATGGAGTTGAAAAAAAAAATTATTACATGTAAATAGTCATATGGCTGTAAGACTTGGTAAGGCCTATGTACCATGGGAAATTACTGGTAAATTCTAGAGTTAGACCTAGGTGATAGGGGAATGTCAGATGATAGGATACCCTAGTTATAAACCTTGAAGGAGGTGGGGATTGTGATCTGTAATTGAAAACTGAAGGTGATATACAAATTGAAAGTGAAAGTTTATATGTGTTTTGAGTAATGGATCAAGTTACTAATCACATAAACAAGTGATTTTTAAACAAGTTCAATAATAAAACAGAGATAAAATAACCATATCATAAACACATAACACAAAACATGATAAAGGATTTCACCCCTCTCCTGGGCTACATCTCCTAGTCCAACTTCCAATGCAGGGGCTCTTTTATTAAGTGCTCAAAAGTGTGTTTTAATGGCTTTAAAACACTCATAATGCAATACAATTGTCTCCAATGGATCCAGAACTATCAAAAAACCCCATCTAGGTTATTTTTGCACCTCTTTTGGCCAAACTTTGAGAAATTTATGCTTGTTACAAGTTTTTTTTCCAAATTATGTGGTTAGTCATCTTACAGTTTGACCCAAATCTAGCTTGAGTGCCCCAAACTTGAAACTGGCATGCAAATCTGGCCTAAAATCTCGCCCAATGGGCGAAATTGTACGACAATTAAACTGCCCATTAATGCCCAATTCCTAAAATTTCGGTCTTATGGTTGCGCATAGGACCAAGTTGTAGGGATTTATTCTTTAGGTCATGGGCTAAAGGCACACCAATTTTCCATTGAATCATGGTCTCATGAGCGCACATGTGGCCTGGGGCTGCCCCCCCTCCGTTCTCCGCGCACCTAGGCATATGTCGGGTCATGTGACCCAGGGGTTGGGGTCATCTTTTGGCACCCTCTTGTTTGCACCGACGGATTTGCATTATGGTCACCTGCAGATTCCTAAAACCATGGGTTGGGCCCTTTGAATTCTACCTTTGCTACATCCTACTTGTGGTTCTATTGAGGTCCATATGACCGAGGATGGCTCCCTTAGGGATGACTCCCTTCAACCTCACACCGACGGTCATTGCTCTAGTGTTTTTGTATTATGGTATCGGGACTTTTGACCACGGGGCTAAGGCTAATCCCTAGCCCTTGGCCCTGCCCCTTGGTTTTGAGGGTGCGGGGACCAAGGTTGGGGCTTAGCCCCAGCCCCAACCTCTATTGTGAAATGCGTGAAACTTCAAATATAAGTTGATTCATTATGATGTTAAGAAACATGTGATGGTGCGTTGGTAAGGGCTTATGGTGTTTGTTGGCAAGTCTCGGCTTTGACTCCTATGGTTGCTCAGCATCCAGAACAAATTTAGACCACCCTTGGGAGGCCACATGGCCCTCCCCATTGGTCCTCCAATTACACAGTCAGTAGCCCAAAATATAATAAAATAATTTCTGAGCCAATCAACTTGAGACAAATGGCGGAAACCAATTGGCTCTTAAAATTTTATTTTTTTATACCAATCAGAAGTGGCCAAGTGGTAGCCTACCACTGGCCCAAAACGTTTAGTCACCTATCAAGTCTGCAAAAAATTACCTACTTGGCAATTCGACCAGAACATGATATCGGGAGAATACGATATCGGTTTTGAGTGAAACTAGTTGCGTTGGATTCATATCATCGAGATCTATCTAATAGTACATGTTTCAATATTTTTCGCACATTTTTAATCTTGAGCACTAAATTGATCCCTTGGATCACTCCTCCCCATTGGAAGCTTTTGGACCTCCAAAAGCTCATTTTCAGTCAACAATTAGATGAGGGTATAGTTCCCTCACTCTTCCAACCTCAACCGATTTGGTTTTGTTTTTTTTTTGTTGGTTTGAGCTTCTCATGAAGGTACTTTACTCTTGAAGTCTTTGTCTTTTTGTCAAAGATAGGACCTTGCTGCAATTCTTCAAGATGTCTAGAAGAGAAAACTTATTTTAAATAAATCTGAACATTCTCTCTATGACCGTCAATCAAAGGAGAATTATTCAATTTCAAGTTCATTTCACCTTGAACATTGTATTCATAATGATGCTTAGCATGTCTAGCCTTGTTTTTGGCTTGACTCCTCACCGAATGTGATCGCCATCACCATGCACTATCCATATTCAGAGATAATACATTATGAAACCCACAACAAGATCATTTAGAACTAATTTCCTCTTTGTCAAATAGCTTTTGCATCTTCTTTTTGACCCTTACATTCTTTAACACTAGCTTCTTATTCATACCAATGTTCCATAATGATGCATTTTGCTGCAACTTAACTTCGCATTGTTTTCCTCTTTTAGGAGGAAGCATGTTAGACTCTTGAAACATCTTATCGCAGTGATTAGAAACCTCAATGAAATCAGATTTAAAACTTGATTCATATCCTTGAAAAGCTTCATAGTGTTCAACATCTTTATGTTTAATCATTAACAATGTAAAATTTTGACTAGCCTTTACAAACCTCTTCATTTGTCTAACATTCCCAAGAGATAAATTCATCTTCTTCCTATGTTCTCTAACAATTTACTCAGTCCAATATATAAACAAGTGATATTTGTTCTCATGGCTATGTAATATGGCTTTCATGTCATATAAATATGGGCTTCCATAAATAATCCCACAAATGTCAAGTGGTACCACATCAAGTTCTACCTCATCAATAAAATTTGCAGTGATGGCAAATCTAAGTATGCATTTTCTTGTCACTAACAACTTGGCATTGTCACATACCCAACCCAAAGGATAAGGTTTAGGATGAGGAATGGTTTCCAAATTAAGTTTCTTGACAATGTCTTCTGAAATGAGATTTTCTTGTGAACCACTATCAAATAAAGTATCTAACTTGTTATGTTTTGTGATGATTCTAATATGGAACAACTCTATTATTTCTCTTTCATTTTAAGTTTCAATGGGTTTGTTAGAAGAGCTAGTACTTGAAATTGAATCCTTACCTTTCAATCCCAGGACTATGATTTTTATTTCATCTCTGGAATCAAATCATCTTGTTGTGTAGTTGCAACAATATTTTATTTCTCCTTGTTATTAAACTTTTTGGGTCTCATCTTAGGATGAAGTTTCCACCGGTGGTCTTCATCATGGCCTTCTTTAGAACAATGTTTACATATGATATTTTCTCCTTCTTTCTTGACTACAGCATTATTTTTATCCTTACCTTTGAATTTCCCTTTTCCTTTTTCTCCATACTTGAATTAATTCTCACTAGTTTCTTCAGTAACATTTTTCCTTCTTGCCTCTAAATTAGATTCCTATACAAAAACATCATCTATTTTTTTAGGGTTAAACATGAGAATGGTATGTCTCAAGTAACTATGTAATCCTCTAATGTATTTGAGTAAAGTATCTTGAGAGGACAAATCTAGATCCAAAATCATTGCTCTTTATCTTGCCTAAAAATTTTCCAATCCATAATAGCTTTCTGCATGTATGTTAATGGATAAAATTTCCTTCTTATTGCAACAACCAAATCATTCCAAGAGGATAAAACCTTACCATTTTTCTTCATGTCCTCTTGATTTTTGGCTTCCCACCAAACAAGTGTTGCACTTTCCAATCTAAGAGAAGCAAGATGAATTTTGGTCTCATCATCCTTGATTCTTTGTATCCTGCAATATATTTCAATTCGACGAATCAAATTATCTCATTTCTCAGCATCTACCTCTCCATCATACATAGACAATTAAAACTTAATATCAAGCTTTAGTAAATGATTTTTACCATGTCCTTTTGTTGAATTTGGAGGTGTGTGTGTAAGGGTAGAAGAAGTAGAAGATGAGGATGAAGATGAGGATGAGGATGATGGAGGTGAAGGTGGTGGTTTGTCACCATTCCCTCCATTCCCTTTTGGAGGTTTGTCTCCTTCTCTTCCATCTCCTTTTGGAGGTTTTGAGCTCTCTCCATATAAAATTGCATTCCTATATTTATAAAGAACCTTTACCATATTAGACATATCAAACAATTATTTTCTGAAATTTATTTCATCTTCAGACATCCCTTCAGGACCTTCTTCATGTGCCATGACTATTGAAGCTTGAGGTGTGTTTTTTCTCCTTGAAACAATTTGAGATCTTGGCTCCACAAGTTCTCCTTCTCCTCTTTTAAGCTTCAACCTTGTAAGAATCATAAAAACACTTGCAAACAAAATCAAACCTTTACAATAACCTGATGCTTTTATACCAAAATGATCTGTAATTGATGAGTAAAGGTGATATACAAATTGCAAGTGAAATTTTATATGTGTTTTGGGTAATGGATCAAGTTATTAAACGCATTAACAAGTGATTTTTAAACAATTTTAATAGCCAAACAGAGACAAAATAACCATATCAGAAACACAAAACACAACATGATAAAGGAGTTCACCCCTCTCATAGGCTACATCTCTTGGTCCAGCTTCCAGTGCAAGGCCTCTTTCATTAAGTACTAGAAAGTGTGTTTTAATGGATTTACAATGCTCAGAATGTAATACAAATGTATCCAATGGATCCATAACTATAAAAAACCCCCATATGGGTTCTTTATGCAACTCATTTAGCCAAACATTGAGAAATTTATGCTTGTTACAAGTTTTGCTTTTCCAAATTCTACAGTTAGTCATCCTACAATTCAACCCAAATCTGGCTTGAGTAGCCCAAACCTAGAACTGGGGTGCAAATCTGACCTACAATCCTACCTAATGGGCGAAATTGTAGGACAATTAAACTGCCCATTAACGCCCAATTCCGAAAATTTCGATCATATGGTTGTGCATAGGACCAATTTGTAGGCCTTTATTCTCAGGGTCGTGGGCTAAAGGCACGTCCCTTTTCCACTACAACAAGGTCTCATAGGTGCACATGTGGTTCGGGCTTGGCCCCCTTCCATTCTCCGTGCACCTGGGCATATGTCAAGTCATGTGACCTCAAGATTGGGGCCATGCTTTGGCACCCTCTTGTTAGTGCTGGGAGCTTCGCATATGGTCACCTAAGGGTTCCCAAAACCACGGGTTAGGCCCTTCCAACTCCACCTCCACTACATCTTGCCTATGGTTTTGTTGAGGTCCATATGACCCATGTTAGCTCCCTTAGGCCTCGCCCCCTTCAACCTCCCACTGATGGTCATTGTTCTAGTGTTGTTGTATTGTTGTTTCGAGACTTGTGACTACGGGGTTGGGGCTAAGCCCTGGCCCTTGGTCCCACCCCTTGGTTCCTAGGGTGTGAGGACCAGGGTTGGGGCTTAACTCTAGCCCAAACATAAGTTGTGAAATGCACGAAACTTCAAATGTAAGTTGATGCCTTATGATGTTAAGAAACATGTTATGGCACGCTGGTAAGGGTTTATGGTGTTTGATGTTGTTGATCTAAAGATGATTTAAGGTTGTCATTGATGTCAACCAAGCAGCACCAAGGATGACCCTAAAATTACATGGCACATTAGGAATCATCATTCATGTTTTCTCGTCTCATAACCATTATAGGAATACTCTACTCAAAAATATATTTCTATTGGTATATAGCTCTCCTCGTAATTCCTCACAATTTGTAAGTTATTCTAGATTAAAGTTAGTAACCCCAATTAGTGGGCTAAAACCCCATGGGGTTGTGGCATATAACTTATCATTGATTTTGGTCATTGAATAGTCAATAATTAATGATTTTTAAGCTCCTAAAACCCCTCCAACATTCTCTATAGAAGCCCCTCTCAACTCTATAAAAATAAATCTCATATATCCTTCAAAAGTAGTGATCGTGGGATTTTCACTATAACTTTATTTCTACGAAGTCTTAGATGCGGAAATTAAAACCCATTTGATCTGAAATATTGATTAATGTTGTGACCAAATTTCAGATCTTGGTTCACTATATTTTCGGAGATATGATCTGTGGAAGTTAGGGTTTTTGCAGGCTCCCGAAGTTCATCTCAAAGAGGTGACCTTGGGAAAATTGTCAGAGCTCTCTCTCTGAGAAGAGGATTGGAAATCTGTAAAAAGTGACAAATAGCGCACATACTTTAGCTTTCGATATATCAATTTCAAAGTTGAAGGAGGAAACAGTGACATGTTGCACGCCGTACAAGTATGATCTACTAAACTAGTCCATAATTAGGTCATTGTTAGAGATTGGGCATAACTTTGCCTTGAAGAATCCAAATCGGGTTAGAACTATGGAATTGGAAAGAAGACTAACAGGGCTACTACAAGACCCAAGATCACATATTGGGGATCTGAAATCATAGAGATACATCAGATTCAATATCATGCTCCTAGAAGGCAAGAAAAAAAACTAGATCAAGTGTTGTCAAGGGGTGCAAAGGACTAGACTTTCTAGGGAAGCAAAGAGAAAGGTGCAACAAAATGATGCAATAGAGGTAAGCTCCGGGTAAGTATCTTCTGTATATGCATGTTCATCTCTTAATTGCATTAGGTTATTTTTATTCTAATTTTTTGTTTTTTTTTAGCACTGACATATGCTCTACAGGATGAGGTAAATTTTGCTATTATCATGTCATGGGTATTTCCTTGAAGACTTTTTGCAGGTATATACATTCATTAAGAGAAGAATCAATGCATAATCTAATGTTTTGAAGAGTGAGAAAGGGTAGCATGACAAGAGTAGCAATCAAGATGAAAAACAACAGCAAGAATTTCACCACATGAGGTCTTCAAGTGGGCAGCACTGCATACAATCATTGTAAAAGTATCATTGTATATAGTCATTGTAAAAGAATCATTGTAAAAGTTGTACAAGTGTCTATCTACCAAGTGTTGAAGAGGTAGTTCCAGGAGGTTTAAGATCATCATTAGGTGGTTGTGTCATAGTTGGGGTTATGGTCTAGTGTGTTTTCTTCTTCTACATCATTCTATATCATTGTAAAGTGGACCATTTTCCCTGGTACAGGAGTCCATTCTTCTTTTATTCTTCTATAGGGTGGTAGGGTGGTGCTACATTGGTGCATGAAGTCACCAAAAGGTTCAAGCCTGTGAAAAATTCAGGGTGGTAGGGTGGTTCTAGGGTGAATTGTATCTCATTAGCTGTTGGGGCATCCGTTCAGTTGACTACTAAAGAATCTCTGGCATTGGAAAGTCCATCCAGTGGGTGCTGGAGAACAATGTTTTTCTATATTCTAGGAAGTTGGAGCTTTCTTTTCAATTGGAGTTGAAGATTAAAGAATTATTAGAAAAGAATTCATGTGGTTTTTGTCCCAGAGGGGGTTTCCACCTTAAAAACTATTTGCATTTGTGTTCCTTTTGTTTACTGCTATCATTGTACAAACGCTGATAATAAATGAAGATTAACTAATGCTCCAAAAGATTAATAATAATACTAATTGAAAGGAATAATGATTCACCCCCCCCAGTATTTCCAATAGATTCCAGGTCGTAGGTTCGACTCTTGTAGCTACTCGGCCTCCATAAAATAAATTAGACCACCCTTGGGAGGCCACGTGGCTACCTCCAATTGGCCCACCTAGCCCTCACCCATTAGTCCTCCAATTACACAATCAGCAACCCAAAATATAATAAAATAATTTATGAGCTAATCAACTTGAGACAAATGGCGAAAACCCATTGGCCAATAAAATTAGATTTTTTTGGACCAATTAGAAGTGGCCAAGCGACAACCTTCCACTAGCCCAAAATGTCCAATCACCTGTCAATTTTGCAAAATTTTACTTATTTGGTAATTCGATTAGAACATGATATCGGTTTTAAGTTAAACGAGTTGTGTTGGATTCAAATCACCAAGATCTATCAAATCGTACAGGTTTCGAGCTCTATCACACACTTTGAATTTTGAGTGCTAAATTGATCCCTTGGATCAATTGGAGGTGAGCATTGTTGGCTTAATTAGCCATTTTGGCCAGATTTGGTCAAGGGAAACCCCAATTCAAGTTTTAAGGGGAGGATTATTAGGTAAAAATTAACCCAGTGAAATAGTCAAAGTCGTTTGGTTAAATAGCAATAGTTTTGGGCACATGGTTTTAGTTTTCCATGGTTTTCTACCTATGGATTGCATGTAATTAAAAATTTGGAAGGCTTGGGAATAATTTATTGTAATGTACAAGGGAGGTGAGTGGTGAAGGCTCACTTGGTCGGCTTGTTCGAGTTTTGGCCAAGGAACTAATAGAATTATGTTAGCTAATTTTCTCCCTAGATTGGGGTTTTTCTAGGATAAACATTGTGTGCATTTTGTTTATGATTTGTGATTTGTTGTTGTTTTTTTTTAATCTTCTCTCAATGAATTTATATTTCTCTATGTTTGTTTTAACACCTTGGTATTACATAATGCATGGAAATTCAAATGGCTGTGAATATTATTTTCTTGAATGGAGACTTGAAAGAGAATGTCTTCATTTCTTAACTAAAATGTTTTGTTGTGAAGCGACAAGAATAGAAAGTGTGTAAACTCATCAAATCCTTATATGGCCTTAAGAAAGCTTCCCTAGCCTAGTATTAAATTTAATGAGCATCTTCTGAAATTGAATTTCAAATAGTTTAATCTTGATGATGCAACTCTATTTGTCAAGAAATTTAGAAAAATGGTTGTATATCTTGTAGTGTATGTCGATGATATGTTGATAGTAGGGAACAATAAAAGTTATATTGCAACCATAAAGAAAGAGTTGAAGATAGGCTTTGATATGACATATCTGAGACATATTCACTATTACTTGGTAATTGAAGTGAGTCAAAATCCAAAGTACATATTCATCTCCCAAAAGAAGTACATTGAAGAATTGTTGAACACATTTGGTATGGTTGAATGTAACCCTCTTTCTACTCGAATGATATAAAATTTGAAGCTCACATCAAATGAAGGAAATGAATTTGAGGATGAAACCAAGTACAAACATGGGAGTTCATATCTACCTTACCTCGCCAAACAAGATATTTCATTTGTTGTTGGAATTCTTTCCAGGTTTATGTAAAACATTTGTGAAGGAAATTAGTATGCTACAAAAAGAGTTCTAAAATACTTAAAGGGAACTTAATTTTGGACTCAAGTATTCCAAGGTGGACAACTTCAACTTGATTGGATATTCTAATTTAGACTTTGATGGCGATAAATAAAATGGAGTATCAAATTTAGTCCATCTCATGAGTCTTAGATCAGTAGTTATATCATGGATATCGTAGAAATAATCAGTTACAACATATTCCATAATGAAGGCATAATACATGGAAAATGCAAAATAATAAAGGAAATTGTGTGGCTTAAGAAAATACATAAAGATGTGTTGGAGAAACAAGTGAATTCTATTCCACTTTTCATTAAAAATACTTTTGTAGTCAAGTTGGCCAAGATTTTGTTGTAGTGGCTACAACCACCCTCCAAAATTTTTCCTATGCATCTTTTTGGATCCTCCCTCCTCAAATCACAGTATCTCATCTTATGCTAACCTAGGTACTTGTGCTTTAATTGATTTTTATCTTCTTTTTACAACTTGTGTTTTCTAACTTGACTTTCTATCTAACATACAAGTCGATCTTGTGACTTGGTTTTAACCTGGTTTCAGGCCTACCTTAGTGAACTGCGCAATCCTTGAGGGCAACTAGCCTTGTTCTCAAGAATTGCACAGTTCAAGATTGTAGTGAGCCTTCAGCTCCAAAACTACACAGACCCATATGACAGATTTCCTTCAACTGGGAAACTGCACAGAGCATGAGAGGAAGCCAGGACCACTCAGATCAGAAATTGTGCAGAGGCTTTCTGTCAGCAGCTCCCCGATGCATGGGTTAGTGAGTTGTCTAGTTCCCCTAGGAAGTGTGCAATATCTCCATGCATGCAAGGTAGATTTTTCATGAAAAATAAAAAAAAAAAAAAAAAAAAAAAAAAAAAAAAAGTGAAAAATCATCCCTAAAAAGAGGGATCTATTTTTAGCAGTCAAAGTTACACTTGAGTTATTTTTGGAAACTACCGCTAAGTGTCACCTTTTGCTAGATTTTTGGCCTTCATGTCATAAACCCTAAATCGAAAAAATATATTTAATGGACACCCCCAGAGCTCATTTTCACATTCTATGTTGGAGCTCTGGCATTCCCGAGGAGATCTAGGAACCTTCATCATAGTTGTCGTAGCTTTTTCAAGTAATTCTTGCTTTTCTAGTCTTTTGCTACTTTTTGTCACTTTTGTTTTCTTAGCTTGTGAGAATGTTATTTTACCTGTTTTATTGAACGACCGCTGGTGTTTTGAATTTTTTTAGCTTGTAGAAGAGTTGTTTTAAGTTTTACATTGCCTTTCCTAATTGTGACATGCATAACCTAGTTTTTGCACTAACTCTTGTCGTTGCGGCAACTCTCTCCACATGCTTCATTTTTCTTCAGTTTGATTGATTCCTACACTTGATTTGTTTGCATGCATCATCGTTCACTTAGATTTTCACCCACCTTCACTTATACTTTCAGATCTGCTCGTTTTCATGTTAACATTGGGCAGATCTAGGCTTCCTTAGCCTAGATCTAGCTCTTCCTAGGAATTGCATAGGGGCTGCCTACCTTGGCTCTAGGAATTGCATAGGGGCTGCCAAGGCCTACCTCCAACTATACATTGTACAGTTCCAAGAGCCATTCTTGAGCCTTTGTCATTGGGATTGAGCAATGTGTAGTCTCATCTCACCTTAACCTGATTGAACTATGCATTGCGCAGTTCCAGCCAGCAACACCTCTCCACTGGTAGTTTGAATTGTGCAAAACGCAGAACCAACTTGAAATCAGTCACCTCTAAGAGCCAGTGTTACAAAATTCTTCCCAGCGGTTGCCCTGTTTTTTGTTTGGTCTGTTCTTCAAGTTCTTTTGGTTTCACGATAATATTTGCACCCCATGAGTGTCCTCTTTATCTCCAAGTACAACAGTTGTTGAGAAAATCTCCACATTTATAAGTAACATGGATTCCAAGATAGCTGCATCAAAGGATAATGTTGAAAGTAGCATTGGGGATGCAGTGGAGAAGGTGTCAATTATTTTACCACTTTATGTAGACACTCAACTATTCAATGAGAAGGGCATGAAGATAACATGGAAGGAAACCAAGGATATCTTTGTAGGGGACTTCAAGGAAGATCTAGAGGATCAACAGGTGTATGTCAATATCCACCGATCAAGCTTACACAAGGTTTCATGTAAGTACCCCGCATTCCCATGTGTAGACATCATCCACTGGATTGTCTCACCCATAGATCCTAAGACTATGAAATTGAGCAGTGCCAGTGGAACACAACTTGCTACCATTAGGATGGAGAATTATCATCATATGTATCACTTACCTTAGCTAGTAAACTGCATGGATGAACTTTTCCATGCCACCCATAGCTATGTAAACACCAGGGATATTATAAAGCGTTGGGTGAAGGATCCATCAAAGTTCAGATCCATGCCCAATCATGTTTCCAAGATGATGTCACTCAGAAAGGCCTAACATTTCTTAATCATCTTTGCATGCAGATTGTATGGTAAAGAGAGCTTGGAGACCTTTCCACAAAATTGAGTGGTTGTGTTGGACCAGTTGGTGAACGATGGTAAACCATTTAACTGGTTGGATCTGTTGGCTCATCAATTGAAAGTCCATGTGACTAATGCCTGGAATCCACCCAAGGATGAGCAAGAAAGATTCTACATGTTCACGTATTTACTTCATGTAATTTATGCCCAACATCAGTTTCTTGGCACGAGTTGGATGTGGACACCACAGGAACATGTCGTCAATATTTATTACAAGTTTCTTTCTGAGTTCAGCTTTCGAGGAGTTATGGCAAGGATAGTTGACCATTTAGTGACCCTGGTGTACAAGTTGATCTTTGAGCAAGATCCACCTTGCATGTCCTAAGAAGCAATGGAGGCGTTACTTAACATTGCAAATTGGTATGCCTCACCCGGTGGCACACCTTCATCGGGATGTTTGGTGGAGAGAAGCCTTTGCATGTTCTACCAATATTTTCCACGGACAAGTTGGTCATGCAAGAAGTCACATATCACATCTCCACAGGGTTATCAACGGGGCTGCATAGTAGGAAGAAGGCACCATGGCCTCCTCTTCCTTTGTGGATTGGATTGTATGAGATTAAGAGCTTGAAATATGTGGATGTTGAAGCCAAGGAGATAGCAAAGTATGAGTTCGGCACTAGGGATTACAATCTGTATGATCCCCATGATATTTTCAAGAACCACTGTGCGAGTGTATTATCCATGGATCCACGGGGTATGTCATTTGGCAGAGGAGGACCCTTGGATGTATTGTTACAACCACTCCAATCTCAATGAACCAGTTAGCATAGCCACAAAATGGAAATTTTCTCTGTAGGAAGCACCACCACAGGAAGAAACAACAACAACAACAATAAGTAGCAAACCAGACCATGACAAGGGTAAGAGGAAGATTGTTGACAACTCAGAGGCTGAGAAAATCTACAAGTTCAAAGAATATCCTCTCATTGAGAAAGAAGCTTTTGCAGTGGAGGCAAAGAGGGAACAACACATAAAGAGAGTAGAACAAAGGAAGAGAGAGAAGTGAAGGTTGGAAGAAGTAGAAAGGAAGTTGTAGGAAACAAAGAAGAAGTTGAAAGAAGAACAAGAGATAAGAAGGACAGAGAGGGAAGAGAATCAGAAATAGCAATAGGAAGAAGGGAAAGGCGTGATGGTAGAGAAAATTGCGCCCATATAGGTTGAGGAGTTTGAATAGCTAGCAAATGAAGAAGAGGGTGAGAAGATGCAGGATCAGGAGCTTGCTCAATAGATTGATAAAATGGTTGAAGCAACGGACATGGAATTGGGACAGGAGGCGAAGGACCAAGATACTGACCTCATGTCAAGAACATCTAAGGTCGCCCCTCAGTCTCCACCACATCTAGTATAAGAACTAGTCTCGAGCGAGCAAGGAGATGTTATTCTCCTTGATGGTGATCTAATGGTGGATGTGTACAATTGATCATTTGATGAGTTACAACAAAGGATTGTACAGGCTTGGAGAAATCATTTCCCAGATGATCACGCATCACTTGCATTTATGAAGGAAAGAGTGATAGTGCTAGATGTCAGAAAAAATTCAGTCACCATGGTCAATGCCACTATGGCTTATGCAGGAGCCATGAGCTCAAATGGCAAGTTATTGTTAGCAGAGAATGAACATATGTCTAAGAAATTGAAAAAAGAAGAACAATCTATGGGCTCTGCAATGGCAGAAATGAGGAAGGCGATACTTTTTGAAGTATCATCTCTTGAGGCCACCATAAGGAAACTCTATGATGGATTTGTCAACATGCACAAGCTGGTTTTCCATGTATTTTGTATTTTGTGATGGAGCAGAAATATTGTCCAAACTCTCAGAGACATACACACTGTTATTGCCCATATGTAGGAATGGACAATGAGATACAAAGGAGCCTCGATTCACTTTCCCAAGATGATGAAGCCGCAGGCCAAGCTAGACAAAGCAAAAATCCAGATGAAAATCTAGAACTATGAGCAGCTCTCCTCATTCGTCAGTAACATACAGGCTTCATATGTAGGGTTTTCCAAGAGTTTGGATGTGATGGTAAGGATGCACAAGATCTCATCAACCAGTTCCCTCACCGTAGCTAGGGAGAATAACCAAGTCCAACTAGAGATTGACAGGTATATGGAGCAAATTAGGCAAGAGGCCACCAACAATGACTTGGAGATGAGCGCAGAAAACATGTAGAAGTACATTGGTGGTCCTACGATGAGCACAGAAAACATGTAGAAGTACATCGGTGGTCCTGGCATAGTCAAGACCATGTTGTGCATCCTTCAGGATGATTAGGACAAAGGTTCCTAGATCATATAACCACAAGCTATGGAGGCAATATTTTGCTTCCAAAAAGACACCATCCAGCAGTATGGGGACACAATATCACAATACCAATCTTGGTATCAATACGTCATTGAGAGTCATCAAGTAGATGTTGCTGAGTTGGTCTTCCCCCAAACTTTTGAGTCATAGTGTTGTGTCTTGTATGGTTGTCTCTGGCCTATTTTGTTGCACATGGGTACATGTGGAAATTGTATATTATTTTTGAATATATTGTAAGTGAAATTCCAAGTTTAATCAGTGGATTGTGAACAATCATTATGTAATGTAATGAATTATTTGTAAAGAAGTTGAAGAGTCACGGGGGTATTCAAAGAGTCAAAGGCGAATTTCAAGGGTCACCCAACCCTTTGTTATAAATATAACTTCATAACTCATAGAAGGGGCTTTTTCGAGCCAAGATTTTGGCTAGGATTAGGCTCATAGAAGGCTTGGGAGTATTGTGAAGATCCTTGGCTTCTCCACAATGTAGAGCAAGTATAATTCTTTGGAGGAGCAGGTGTTCATGATTGTAATGTTCCACTATTGGGGCTAGTGGTTGTCAATGGTGTATGTATGGATGGAACTTTCACTTAATAATAATATAACTGAGCGAGCACGTTTTCATGCATATGTTGTTATTGTAGTTGGAATATTCTAGTTTTTTTAACAATGTATGTTGTTTAACTTATGAATTTTCTTATGAACTATTTTGTATATAATTGTATGAATCTTGTTGAAGGTGTGTGGCTTGATTAACCCGTCACTTTTATTTGTGGACTAATCCACTTCTATCTTGTGATGTCATTTCGCTTGTGTGTTCCTTTCAGGATGTGTACTATTACAAGCTTCTAAGGAACTCACTTTCTTTTCCTCTCCATGTGTTATAACCCCCATGCATATCACTTGACTTTTTGCAAGGTCACATATTTTCTTCTGACCCAAATCATCATACTTATCATTGCACACTACTGCAGTCAAGGCACTACATTACCACCCACTGTTGGGACTCCTACTCAAAATGGTGTGAGGTCTAGTTGGGAGTTCTTACCGGGGAGATCCCCTTGAATGTTGGCGGGCCCAACACCGTCAACATTTATGGCACTAGAGGCAGGACAAGATGACAAACTAATCCCTCAAATTATGTTTTGAATATTTGCACATCATTCATGACTTACATCATAATCTCAACCCTGACATGTTTTTATCATGCTCGTGATTTCGAAATGTCGAAGGATGTTATAGATGACTTGTCACAACTTAAATATGATGGTGAAGGTGGAATAGCCTTGTTAAGAGACATATTTTCCTTTTTGGGTTTCTACGACAGGAATGAAGTCCCCTTGAATGACATTGCATGTGGGTTGTTCGCTTACACATGTGAAAGGTGTGTTAAGAAATGGTGTCTCACATTGCTCGCAACCTCTATTCACTCTTCCAATCACATAATCAGAGAGTTAGGTTGTGCTTTCTTTCATTATGACTATAAATCACTTAATCGCAAATTTTTAATACTATGAAAATCATTTGACAAATCTGTTGCGCAATTTTATCAACGCTTCCATCATCTTCTTCATAGCATACCTTGGTCTTAGAGCTTCTAAATCTGAGACAGGAAAGGTTGTTGTCACAGGAGACACTTCGTCCACTTCTCATAAAACAACTCTAGCTCCACGGGACAAGGTGGGATAAGTTGTGAATCCACCTGTTGAACTGTCACCTCCTACCACCCCACCTGCTCTGGATTTTTGCACATATCTCAATTGCAAGCCTGATGGTTATCACGTTGTATCATCTCCTTGACCTCCATCTTCTGGTTCCTTTGGACCTCCATATTTTGGTGTCTTTTGTTAATTCATTCTGGATTCCACATGGGATGTTCACGAGGATCAAATTATGGATGGAGTTGATGTAATGCAGCCAACCTGTGCTATCATTTTTTATGAGTATGTGTGGGAATCTAAACAAGAAATTGTGGTGAAGGATGACCTCCTTCTATCCACACCTTGTCCACTTTATCCATACATCTTATGCGATTCTATTATCTCTAATTTTTCTTGTGAAAATGTATCCCCATATGTTTCTACTTCCATTCATTCACAGAATGCACAAGATGCTAGTTTGTCATTTGATTACGGAGAGGAAAAATCTTTCTTCCTAGATCCACTTTACCTCTCATCTTTCATTTCTGGAAATTCAAAGGGTGAAATTTTTTGTTTCTCATCAACCCCTCTGTATAATTTGTCAAAACATGAGGATGCTGATGTCCATCTTCAATTTTCTGATTGTGGCTATCATGATCTCTTCACTCATTCATTTGATCACAATTTTGATTCACCTATTGTTGATATTTTTAAGCTACCGATCTTTGATGATCCATCTTCTGATGAAGTGGAAACCCTTCAAGCTGTCGAAGCACTTCAACCCAATATGATGGTTATCTAAGGTTCTTGTATCCTTGAGGTAAGGTCCACTTCTAATCAGAAATCAGTTGAATCACCCTAGGCTCCTCATCACTCTCTTGTTCACATTGAAAATCAATCTAGTTTACAATTTTCGCATCCTCCATCAGAATCACACGATCCTATTGCTCATGCATTAGAGGATTCATATGTAGTAAGCACTCATTAGGGGAATTTTGAGGCCTGAAATGGGCCTCCTAAGGAAATTATAAAATAATAGTAGAAATAATAAAATAAGATTAGATTACATCATTAAATTTTAGAGGCAAAAAAGAAAAACTATTTTTTTCAACTTATCTCCCTATGGGTTTACTCAAATTTCGAGCGAGAGTACTCATTGCATGCAAAATTTGATTCCTCATCCAAGGATTACCCATGTTGCATACTTTTGATGGACCCTAATACATGAAAAATGAGAAGTACATGAAAAACATGGAAGCAATCATGTGTTTCCATGTATTTCTCATTTTTGTGTAGCACGGTCCATCAAAAGTATGCAGCATGGATACTCCTTGGATAAGGAATTAAATTTTTCATCTATAGAGTACTCTCACTTGAAATTTGAGTAAAACCTTAGGGAGATAAGTTGAAAATACGAGTTGAAAAAGTAGTTTTATTATTTTATTATTTTTAAATATTTTTACTTTCTTACTCCAAAAATGGTGAATCATCCCCCATGATTGACATCACCATCTTGAATCTTATCGGTTGTTATAAATTTTATTTTGGTTGTACATTTTTCTTAGGAGGCCCATTTTAGACGTCAAAATTCCCCTAATGTTGTGAAATGAATGTTTTCTTCTTTCTTCATTTTTTCTCATCTGTCACATTTGAAAGAGTTTACATCTTTTTCGTCTGCACGTAATGTGACACAACACCATGATACGTCTGTAGAGTGCCTTTCATGTGCTTTCAATCTTTTCTTTTCTATAGATGCATTCAACTTTGAAAATTTTGGTTTGCATTGTTTTATCTTTCTTGTTTATTGGTTGGCTTGAATATCTTTCTTGTGAGTCGTGCCATCATTCACATGGGTAAACCAATGCACTGGAGGCTGCATTGGAAATGTCACTTCATGTGAGTAGGCCCATGTTATGCTTTCCTTAGGAGTAGAAGTCGTGTTTTCTTTCCTATTTTTTTTTGCTTAGCTTCCCCATGAAACTGTGTTTGGCTTCTAGAGACAAGTAGGGTGAAATACAAGAGGACTTGTACAACTATAAACATTTGTTTACCTATATATTCCCTCTATTTATGAGGATCTTGTGTTTATTTTAGTCAATGACACCCTGATGGAAAATGCTTTCCTTTCAGAGTGAGTCGTGGTGAAATCACAACGCTTTCACTTTTAACTAGCGCTACCCACTCTAATCGGTTTTCTATTTTTGGTTAACCCTTGTGAACTCAGTCAAGTAGAGTAAGGTGAGGGGGGGAGGGGGGACCTTAAAAAGTATGTCAAAGGTATATACAAACATCCTTCTCTGAAGGGACAACCTCTTCTGCTCTCAATAATTCGGGAGCCCTCTTCTGCCTTATGAAATAAATCAATGCCTATGCACAGTTTTTAAAAAAATGAAAAATGAAATGAAAAATAAAATAAAGATGAGAGAAGTGAAAGGCTTCCTACACATATAGGTGAAGCAAGTAACTTCATCAAGGTATTGTCTAGGCTCACTGGCAATGGAGCAATGCTTGTATTCCTGAAGTAACTCCACTAGGGTACTGTCCACGCTTGCTGGCAGCGAAGCAACACAATATATGAAACTAAAACTTTGACAACCTATACTACTTGTGTATCAATATACCCCTCATCCCCAATCAAAAAAAATTAGTTGACTTGGGTTGGTATGTGTGCTACCGATAAAGAGAATGGTAGGGACAAAATCATTAACTCAAGCTATTGAAGAAGCCATAATAGTCAAAGACTTGAACAATACTTCTGGAAGAGTTACAATCTCTTTACATGAGACATGGTCCATACAAAGAGCTCGAGTTCTTCCATTGTGTCGCTAATGTTGTAGCGACTACAACCACCATCCAAAAATTTTCATGTGCTTCATTTTGGAGCCTCCCTCCTCAAATCACAGTAGCTCATCTTATGCTGACCCAGGTACTTGTGATTTAATTGAGTTTTATCTTCTGCTTAAGACTTGTGTTTTCTATCTTTGTTTTCTGTCTAACCCATAAGTTGATATCTTGACTTCGATTTAACCCGATTCCAGGCCTGCCTTAGTGAAATGCACTATCCTTGAGGGAAACTAACCTTGCTCTCGGGAATTGTGCATTCCAATACTACAATGAGCCTTCAGCTCCAAAACTGCACAGAGCCAGCTAAAAGCTTGCTTTCAACTGGGAAAATGCACAAAGCATGAGTGGCAATGAGGACCACTCAACCCAGAAATTGAACAAAAGCTTTCCCTAAACACCTGCCTGATGTGTGAGCTAGTGAGTTGTCCAGTTCCCTCGGAACTACGCAATGTCTCAATGCATGCATGGTGATTTTTCCCGAAAAAGAAAAAAAATCAAAAAGCGAAAAAAAAAAAACATCCCAAGACTATGACATTGAACAGTGCCAGTGGAAAACAACTTGCTACATTCAAGACGGATAATTATCATCATATGTATCACTAACCTCAGCGTTTGAACCACATGGATGAACTTTTCTACGCCACCCACAACTATGTAAACAACATGGATACTATAAAGTGATGGGCAAAGGATCTGTCAAAGTTCAGATCCATGCCCAATCATGTTTACAAGATGAAGTCACTCAAAAATGCCTACCAGTTCCATGGGGGCTTCACTTAATGAACCTTTGACATATCACGTGCGTTCATTGCATACTAAACAATACCCTTAACTTGACCACATATTGGAAAATACCTATAAAATTCACATTATTTAACCCCCTACCAATATGAACTAAATACACCTTCCTAATTTAAAAAACCCCTACTTTCACTAGATATTGTAGATATCCATTTTTTCATTAACATTTTTTATACACCTTTATATGTTTTGATTAACTTTGAGATCCATTTTTTATACCTACCAATATAAAAACCCTTTACCCCCAATTATATGCTCAATATATCATGTCATTTTTTCCTCAATATATATTCCCCAATATGAATGTACGTGGTATGGTATTGCTCATCTAGTGAAGCCCCCATGACCAGTTCTTGATCATCTTGGCATGTAGATTGTATGTTCAGGAGAGCACGGTTACCTTTCTGCATAATTGGGTGTTTGTGTTGGACCAGTTAGTGAATGATGGAAAACCATCTAATTGGTTAGATATGTTGGCTCATCAATTGAAATTCCATGTGAATAACACTCGAAATCCACCAAAGGATGAGCAAGTGAGATTCTACATGTTTGCGTATTTACTTGATTCAATTTGTACCCAACATTAGTTTCCTAGCATGGGTTGGATGTGGACACCACAAGAGCATGTGTCAATATTTATTTCAAGTTGCTTTCCAAGTGCAGCTTATGAGGAGTTATGTCGAGGCTAGATGACCATTTCTTCACCCCAGTGTACAAGTTGATCTTTGAGTAGGATCCACCTTGCATGTCCCAAGAAGTGATGGAGGCATTACTTAACATTGCATATTGGTATGCCTCACCCGGTGGCACATTCATCAGGATGTTTGGTGGAGAGAAGCCTCTGCACATTCTACCAAGGTTTTCCATGGACAAGTTGGTCATGCAAGAGGTCACATATCACATCTCCACAAGGTTATCAATAGGGTTGCATAGGAGGAAGAAGGCACCATGGACTGCTCTTCCTTTGTGGGTTGGAATTTAAGATATTAATAGCTTGAAATATGCAGATGACAAAGCCAAGAAGATAGTGAAGTATGAGTTCGGCACCATGGATTACAAACCACATGATCCCCATGAGATTTGTAAGAACCACTGTGCGAGAGTGTATTGTCCATGGATCCACGAGGCATGTCATTGGGCAGAGGAGGACTCTTGGAGATATTTTTACAACCACTCCAAGCTCAATGAACTGGTCAGCATAGCCACAGAATGGAAATTTTCTCTGCAGTAAGCAGCACCATAGGAAGCAACAACAACAACAATAATAAGCAGAAAACTATTGCAGGACAAGGGTAAGAGGAAGATTGCCAAGAACCCAGAGGTTGAGCAAAGCTACAAGTTCAAAGAATATCTTCTCATTGAGAAAGCATCTTTGGCATTGAGGAAAAGAGGCAACAACTCATAAAGAGAGCAGAACGGAAGAAGAGAGAGAAGCAAAGGTTGGAAGAATCAGAAAGGAAGTTGGAGGAAATAGAGAAGAAGCTGAAAGAAAAACAAGAGATAAGAAGGAGATAACATGAACAGGAAGAATGGAAAGGCGCAATGATAGAGAAACTTGTGCCCATACAGGTTGAGGAGTCAGAATAGCTAGCAGGTGAAGAAGAGTGTGAGAAGATGTAGGATCAGGAGCTTGCTCAATAGATGGAGAAAATGGTTGAAGAAACATACATGGAGTTGAGACAGGAGCCACAGGACCAAGATATTGACCTCATACCGAGAGCATATAAGGTCGCCCCTCAATCTCCACCACCTCTTGTATCAGAACCAGTCTTAATAAAGCAAGGAGAGGTTGTTCTCCTTGATGATGATCTCATGATGGATGTGTACCATATGTCGTTTTATGAGTTGTAACAGAGAATTGTACAAGGTTCAGAGAAAGAATTTCTCGAATGATCACGCATCACCTGCAATTATGAAGGAAAGGGTGATAATGCCACATATTAGAAATCATCCAGTCGCCATGGTCAATGCCACTATGGCTTATACAGGAGCCACGAGCTTAAATGTCAAGTTCTTATTTGCAAAGAATTAAGAGATGGCTAAGAACTTGCAAGTGACCAAGCATAAGCCAAACAATCTGTAGGGTCTGCAATGAAAGAAATGAGGAAGGCAATGCTTGTTGAAGTATCAAATCTTGATGCCACCATGTGGAAACTCTATGACGGATTTGTCACCATGCATAAGGCAGTTGTCCATCTATTTGGTTTTCAACGACGGAGCATAAAATTTGTCCAAATTATCAGAGACATACACATTTCTATCACCCATGTGTGGGAATGGACAATGAGATACAAAGGAGCCCCTCTTCACTTGCCCAAGATGTTGAAGATGCAAGTCGAGCTAGACGAAGCAAATATCTGGATTCAGATCCAGAACTATGAGCATATTGCATTGTTTGCCAGTAACATATAGGCTTCATATGCACCGTTGTTCAAGATTTTGGATGTGATGGTGAGGAAGCACAGGATCCTGTCAATCATTTCCTTCACCGTAGCCAAGGATAAGAACCATGTCCATCTAGAGATTGACAGGTACATGGAGTAGCTCAAGCAAGAGGCCACCAATGATGACTTGGAGATGAGCACAGAAAACATGCAGAAGTACATTGATGGTCCTGCCATAGTCAAGACCATGTTGTGCATGCTTTAGGATGAGTTGGACAAAGGTTCCCAGATCATATACCCACAGTCTATGGAGGCAAGAGTTTTCTTCTAGAAAGACACCATCAAGCAGTATGGGGACACAATAGCATAGTACCAAGCTTGGTATAAGTACATCATCGAGAGTCATCAGGTGGATTTCGCTGAGTTGATCTTCCCCCGGACTTATGAGTCATAGTGTTGTGTCTTGTCTGGATATCTATAGCCTATTTTGTATTACATGGGTACATGTGGAAATTGTATATTATTTGTGAATATATTGTAAGTGAAATTCCAAGTTAATTAGTGGAATGTGAATAGTCACTATGTAATGTAATGAGTTGTTTGTAAAAAAGTTGAAGAGTCATGAGGGTAGTCAAAGAGTCAAAGGGAAGTGTCAAGGGCCACCCCACCCTTTGTTATAAATAGAACCTCATAACTCATAGAAGTGGCTTTTGGCAGCCAAGGTTTTGGCTAGGCTTAGGCTTAGAGAAGGTTTGGGAGTATTATGATGAGCCTTGGCTTCTCCACAGCATAGAGCGAGCATACTTCTTTGGAGGAGAAACTGTTCATGATTGTAATGTTCCACTATTGGGGTTAGTGGTTGTCAATGGTGTATGTATGGATGGAAGTTTCACTTAACAATAATATAACTGAGGCATCATGGTTTCATGCATATGTTGTTATTGTATTTGGACTATTCTAGTTTATTTAGCAACCTATGTTGTTTAACTTATGCATTTTCTTATGTACTATTTTGAATTCAATTGTATGAATCTTGTTGAAGATGTGTGAGTGGATTAACATGGATTAATTTGTATCATAAAATCATAATGGCAGATAATGGCAGAGTCAAGGTCACAAGAAGCCATGATGAAGGAGTGGGAAGTGTGAAACACTATAAAATACCACCCAAGGGATGATTACGAAAATAATTGGTGAAAGGAAGTCTTCGAGTAATAGAGGATTAGAGAAGATGAGGGAAGTTTAAGTTGGAACCAGGAGAAGGAGTGAAAAAGTGGCACCACACAAAAGGAGTATGAGGCAGCTCATAGAGGGAGCTGAAGGATAATTGAAAGAGATGGAGGAAATGATGAGAGAATGGGCTTCATGGAGTGGCCATGGTAAGGTGATGTGGTTATGGAAGAATACACTGCATCAGAATAGTGGAAGTGACATATATAGAAAAGGATATTTCATCCATGGGAGGTGGTTAAGTTGTGATAGCTGGCCAGGACTAGAGAGCATGCCCTCCACTCACAGTGATGGTTCTCACATGATATTATAGTCTCATCAATAAGTGTAGCTTAACACCCTTAAAGGAAGGCTTTGCAAGTCCATATGGAAGAATTGTATTGGGGCAGTTCCCACTCTAAGAGTTATAGTAGTAGGACAAGATTCTTCCATGTTGCTTAATGGCAGGACAAGGGGGCCCTTACTCCTAAATGTTACTTGAAATCAAGAAAAATCCTTGTTCTGGCAGATAGAAGGAGTTGGAATCACTTTGAGGAAATGGGATGGTTGGTTGAAAAAGTATGAGACACCACACCCAAGCAACCCTCAGAGTATCTTGAAAAAGGTAGTAAGACAGAATCTTTGCCACTACCTACCAAAGAAAGGAACGGGTACAACAAGGCGAAAAGTGAAATGGTTAGGGATAGGTATGGTACCCAGACCTGGAGCAACATTGGTGGTCATGTTTCTCTTTTGGAGAGCACTGTTGTGGGGAGGGGGGATGTGGCTAACCCCTCCTAGTTTGTTTGAAGAGCTCTAAGGAAACAAAAATGCACCCTGAACCTTCATTTCAAGGCCAAATTGAATGATTCAACTTGGAGAGTATTTATTTACTCATAAGTAACATTAATACAATTAAATATTTTTAATTTTTCACATATGGATTTTTTTTGTTCAAGCATACTCCAAATGGCATGGATTTCATAGGACAAAGAGCAGGGTTTGTGGGCCTCAAGTAAATGCACATCAGGACTTGTAATTAATTAGCAATGATATAATGATCATTCCATCCTACAGGTCTGCGAAATTGTACCTTAGTATTGTCGTGTAACAATGCCCCAATGGGACTCAGTTCTTGGGAATGGCAGTGGCCTCTTTGGGCCTTCTTATCTGTGATATGAGAAAAGAGTATGATAGGGATATGAAGTAGATATGTTGAGCCCTATGACAGAGATATCATGACAGACCTATGATTTTTCCGCTACATTGTTATTTCTAATTTTCTCTCTACATAATTTCTTATGATGATATGGGGTGAATGCAATGTGAAAATGTTGAAAGTGTTTTAAAATGCAATTATCTACAACAAAGGCTTCTAGCCCTAAGAAAATTAACATTGTTTCTACTCTACTAGTTAGTAAAGATATAACAATGTAAGTGTGTGTAAAATAGTAAAATAAACAATCTACAATTTTAATCAATCATATTGGCCAAGAAATGAAGTAGGGGTGTGCATTTTAGTGAAGCAAGACAATTTTGGCCTGCTTCACAAAAATGCACACTCAACCTTCATTTCAAGGAAAAATTGAATTATTCAACTTGGAGAGTATTTTTTTACTCATAAGTAACATTAATACAATTAAATATTTTTATTTTTTCACATATATATTTATGTTTTTCAAGAATACTCCAAATGGCATGGATTTCATAGGGTAAATGGTAGGGTTTGTGTGCCTCAAATAAATGCACACTAGGACCTGTAATTAATTGGCAATGATATAATGTTCATCCCATCTTATGGGTATGTGAAATTGTACCTTAGTCTTGTGGTGTAACAACACCATAGTGGGACTTTGTCTTGTGGTGTAACAATGCCCTAATATGCCTCAGTTCTTGGGTATGACAGCAGCCTCCTTCAGCCTTCTTATTTGTGATAACACCACAATGCCCTAATGGGCCTTAGTCTTGTGGTGTAACAATGCCCTAATGGGCCTTAGTTCTTGGGTATGATAGTAACCTCCCTCGGCCTTCCTATCTGTGATATGAGAAAAGGTTATGACAGAGATATATGAAGGAGATAGGTTGAGTCTTATGAAAAAGATGTCATGACAAATCTAGGACTATTCCACTGCATTTTTATTGCTAATGTTCTCTCTACATAATTTCTTATGATGATATTGGGTGAATGCAATGTGAAAATGTTGAAAATGTTTTAAAATGCAATTATCTACAACATATACTTCTAGCTTTAATAAAATTAATTTTATTACTACATTATTGGTTAATGGCTAATGTCTAATGTCTAATTATAGGTCACATGTGGATGGTAATGAACTTATTTTCCCTATTGAAATTATGGATAGGTTTGTAATTTTATTTTTTTGTTTCTATTTGGATTTTAAAGTGATTTTTGAGTTGGTTGGCCTTGTCAAATACTCAAAAATGCTTTGTCCCTCCAATCCTCTTATTGTTTTCTTTTTCCTATGTGGTGGTAGTCTTAATTCTAGCAATACTTACCAAGTCTTGGATTTTTGAAATTCCCAAATATAATCATGCCATGGCTAGCTATCCTCCTCCTAGAGAGTGTTAATTTGACAAGATGCATGAGATAAGGAAGGAGATGAGACACATAGCCAGTCAATTGGAATTGTGCATAAGGCAATGGTCTACATTATTACACAAATGGAATAACAAATGAAGAGTTATGAAGAATTTGAAGGGTAAAGAATTCAAGGAATCTAGCTATTTACTGAAAGGTGTTGTAGTCAAAGGTTACTTTTTACTTTTTCCTAAAAAAAAATCAAGATATATATATATTATATATATATATATCCACTTCAAATGTAGGGAGTAGGGAAAAAATTATATAACAATCCCTTTTCCAAAGTTTATTTATATATTATGTATAAAGCCTAACCTTTTAGCCTTAAAAGTGCAACCTTAAAATATATAAAAAAGGGTCCAAAACAATTATAAATTGGAAATTAAACCACGTGCAAATTTGGGGTCATATCATCAAAAATTGGAATCAACCCAAGGAATCAAAGGCTTTCCAACAAGTTAAGGAAATTGAAATTTACAGGGTGAGGACCTGTCAAAAAGAAGGATGGCTAAACAACTCATATACAAATCAACGACCACAATTCATTCCGACCATGCTTTTCACATATCACTATGGGGACCCCTCAGAAGTGGTTAATGGTTTTTATGAAAACCACACATCAAAAGTTGGTGATTGCTCATGTAACCATCAGGCGAGCCAGGAAAACGAGTAGGCCCTTACACGTCATCAAGATTTTTCTATAAAATTCCATCTCGCTTGTTATTTTCTTTGTCCTCCAGTTGAAAAGTTATTGTAACTAGTGTCCATCGTGTACTTTGTCAATTCCTCATCAGAATTCGACTGGTCATTGTCTCTGGTTACTGGGTAGCTCATAATTCAATATTTCTTCCTTGTCCTTTATTTCAAATTGTAAACATGGAGAAAACCCTAAATCAACTAAAAAACCGCAATCTCTATGGCATCTATTCATACACCCGTTATCGACAAAGAAGCTGAAGTATACGATTCTCGTTGGTCCTTGGATCTTTTGGAGATTTGACAGGACATTATTAACCATTTCAGTGACTTAGATAATCTTTTTTTAGTCATCTAGTCCGACCTTTATCTGTAATTATCATGCAATTAATTTTGCTAAAGTTTAGAAAACCGTGATATTTTCAAATCAATCCTTACACATAACTTATAGACTTCTTTCTAAAGAAAATAAGGAAGGCCTATTTAGACTCATTCTTCCACCAAATTCTAAAATTCCTCTGCCTGCAATAAATTATCCAACAACCTTATTTTTTGAAGTTTCACAACATGTCTTGGTTGAGTTTGATGTTACAACCCTATATTGTTTTGGATATCCCTTCATACCTAGCAAAGTCTATCATTTTTCAATTTGATAACTATCACATTTTTTTTCTTTTTAGATATCCCTCTCTCTTGGTCTATATGTTCTTATATGTACATGTTGATAATTTTGGCCATATGGGGTTGAATATGTGGGATTCATAGAATCAAATTAAATTTGTGATTGAATGGACTAGTGTTGTTAGGAAGAAGGAAAATAATGAAGGATTTTCTTATTACTTGTCATCATTCATAGCCAATGTATATCTATTTTGAACAATCAAAAGCCTCCAAGCGTTTTTCTTGAAGAAAAAGAGTTTTTGTAGCTCAACAAGGATGCTAGAGTGGGGGACTGGTATATATTTGAAGATTACACTGAGATAAGATTGTATGGGGCTAAAGTACCACCATATTGTGTGACAATATTTTTGCCTATGAGGATATTTTCTCTTGAATTTATAAGGTCTAAATGTTGACAAAGATCATTTTGTTCTTGCATGCAAAGGGTATATTTTTAAATTAGAAATAATTTTTGGGTCATTCATCGTGAATAATAGACAAACTGTTAGGACCTACGGTTCGTGTCATGGGAAGGGCGACTCCACCGTGCGAAGGACATGCGAAATGTGAAACAAAACGAGCCAAGAAACAAGTTTATAAGGTGTTGGGTGAGTTGAGGGGGTGGTCCCATGAGTTGGGTGGGCCGACCCTCCTCTTGGGCGAGACAACACATGTTGAACAAGTCAGCTTGGGCGTTTGGTGTGGGTCGGCCGGGTGACATAACCCGCCACCCGCCCGTATATATTGGAGGGCGTTTGGAGGCAAACAACCATCATTCGATTAACACGAGTTTGAACAAGGAGTTATGAAGTGCGTGGATGATCTCGCACGACAGGCAGAACTTGGCTGGAAAACTCGTTCGAAAAAGTCATTCGAGATAATCGTTCGAGGAAGTCGTTCGAGAAAATTCGTTCTGGAAAGTCATTCAGGTCATTCAGAAAAGTCGTTCAAGTCGTTCAGAAAAGTCCTTCAGGAAAATTGTTCAGGTCGTTCAGGGAAGTCGTTCAGGTCATTCAGGCAGAACCGAGTGAGGTCGTTCAAGCGACCTGGGTAAGGTCATTCGGAAGACCTGGGTGAAGTCGTGTGGCGACCCGAGTGAGGTCGTTCGGCCGACCCGGGCGAAGTCGTGTGGCGACTCGGGTGAACGAGTTTGGGTGAACGAGTTGGGTGGATGTGCGGATGGGCAGCTGTGTGGCGACTTGGGTGAATGAGGTTGGGTGAACGAGGTTGGGTGAACGAGTTGGGTGAATGGATGGACGTGTGGATGGGCGGCCTGGCGAGGGCGCGTCGTGCACGCTGAAATGAAGAATCGTGCGGACGAGCGACTTGGGTAGGGCGTGCCGTGCACGATGAAACCGTGAAAACGGTGAAGTTTTGAGATTGTGAATGGAGGTGTGACTCGTGCGGAGGCGCCCGTGTGTGGCGACTTGGTCACGACGAGGCACGCCCAAGTTGGGCAAACAACATGATCGTGCGATGAGGTGATCGAAGGGTTGGTGAGTCATGCGGCGACCGTGCAGAGGCGCCGAGGAGCTGGGCAACCGAGTTTGCTGAAGTTGAAAACTTGGCTAAGTATAAATTTGGGGTTTGCCAAGGACTTAGCCTATACTTTGTAAAAGTGTAAAAATTGTATAATATATTGATTCGGGCAGACTCATATTGCAGGGAGTTGCCTCTCCCTTTATACTGTTGTGAATTTCTCTTGTATAATGTTGTTTATGTGAATGTTATGGGATTTCACTTGTATAAAGGAAACATAATAATACTTGGTAAGAAAAATAAATCTAAGTATGGAATGTTAGGCGTAGCCTACAATCGTAAGTATTGGTGAAAAGAAAACGATTGGTAGTGTCGCACCTTGCTATAAGCGGTTGAAAGACTATCACAGGTGTAGGGGTGTGACACAAACCCTCCTGCAAGTTGAAGAAATGATGAAGTAGTTAGACTTTGATCAAGGAGATAAGTGGAAATATTACCTTCATCATATAATTTCAAATAAAAGAGGGGATATCAGCTCTTCACCTTATATTCATGAAAACAAGGTAGAACTTGTGAAGATGGCAAATCAAGAAACATGGTCAGGCAAAAAAAATCAACAAAAAATAGATGTTCAAATCCCTATAGCAAGGGAGAAGAGATTGAAGAAAAATATACCTTAAAAAATTGATGTTGAGATAGAAGACTCACAATTGCAAAAGAGAGCAAGGGTTCAAAGAGAACAAGAAGTAGAGGTACCAACTAAATTAACAAAGGGGCCCTCAAATCAACTAGGTTTTCAAATTCAGTTGGGAAACCCAAATTGGTCTACTTCCTCTTCTGTTTTCACTAATTTGGAAATATTCTCAATTGAAGAAAATCCCTCCACCACAAAAGTGTTACAAAGGAATTATTAATAGATTGAAGAAAGAAGTCATAAGGTGAGAAGCAACATGGAAACTCATTTAGTAGAACAATAAACTCTTACTTATCAAACAAGACTACTCTTTGCAATGGATTTAGAAAGGAACCAAATAAAGTTATCCCTCATGCATCTAGTTGTTCAATCTCTTCCTTCGGTACTTGATTTTAAAACTTTAGATCTATCCATAAATGTAGTTGACATCGAACTACCTAACAAGAATTATTTTCATACACAAGTGAGGGAAATGCTCTATAGTGACCTAAGCAAAAGCTATTTGATGGTAAGTAAAGAAAAAAATCTCTGGAGAAAGTTTTGAATCAACTCAAGCAAGGAAAGGAAAATTCTAGAGCACTGCATATTCAAAATGAGGATTATAAGAAGCTAGTTGTTAACTTGGGAATAGATCTAGAATACAATGAATATATCAAAAACCTATTGCAAAACACAAAATATAAGATGCATACATTAAGGAAGAAGTTTAAAATTCTTGGGATTGAGCATGCTCAAACAACTGGACTAGCTAAGGTTGAGAAATAGAATGAAGTGTTGATGAGAGTGTCAGTGAACAAAAACAAAGAAAATTTCATTTTGCATAAACAAGTGCAGGGCTTACAACAATCAATTGAAATCCATGTTTTCATTATTGTGGTCCCAAGTGATTCAAATGAGCCCTTAGAGAAGCTTACAAATATTATGGCAGAACTCATAACTTTAGAGGTTGAACTAAAGAAAATGCAGGACAACCTAACTTAGGTAAAGGAACAACTTGATATCAAGGAAAGACAATGAAATACAAAAAAGGAAAACAATGAACAGTTGACCACCAAGAACAAGGCAACACAAGATGAGATGAAGGAGTTAAAAACCAAAATGAAGGGAAATATCTCTCTAGTTGAAGCTAGACAAATTGTTTGGGATGATATCATTCAGTAGCTCCATTCTAAATAGGAGTCTATTCATATAATTGATCAACATAAGATTATGATGAAGGGGTGTCAATAAAGCATTGATGCCTTCAACAAAATTATACATAAAGAAGCAATGAAGGATAAAAGGATAATCAAATATTTAAATGGTAAATCTTCAACTAAACTAAAGGATTTAGATATCAGAGGTAGAGTTGGAGTAATTATGGAAATCAATAAAATTAAGGAGAAAACCCTACTTCACATTCAGGATGAGAACATATTAAAGGAAGTTCACATGTTAGTATCATTGTTTGATTACAAATTTGACCGGAGGACTAGATATGGTCTACCTAGTTGTTGGCACCAACAAGGAAATATACTTTCTTGGGAACTATATGAAAATGAACTAATGGTTGTTAAAAGAATAGCAGATATAGCACATGAAAAGACTGCAATTCTAAAGGGAAGTACTACAGTGAATTATTTACAAAGGGACTTCAAACTTCTTTGGTTGATGAAGACATTTTTCGCTGCGAAACCTGATTATACAAAGTTTTCAAATTTGAAAGTTTCATTCCCGAAAATGATCCAATGTAAGCTCTAAGATGAAGAAATTTGGAATAAGTTTGAACGGTTGATTACTCCTATTAAAGCAGAAGTTCAAATGGAATAATCATGCACCCATCCTCAAATTCAATGTTCCACTAGTCATCACACTTCTAAAAAATGAGAAACTTTCATTTTTCAATGTTGTAAAAGAATTTTTAGTAACATAAAGGTAAGTAGTTATATATGTTTTGACAGTTACCTTTGTAACCGATTTTGATGTAATATTTAAAAGACATGAGAACCACTAGAAAAGGGTTTGGAGTTTTGGAATTTTGAGTACTTGTGTAGTCATTTTGGCTTCCTTACACATAATAACAAAATTCACCAGCTTGATTCTAGTATGCAGTGGTACATTGTAGTATGTGTTGTTTCTCTTATATGTTTTCCATATTCATTTTTCTTCTTTGAAGCACGTGTATGATCATAGAAAAATTATTTGAGAGAGTTACAGATTTATTTTATGTATCTTTAATAGTTATAGTGAATACCTAGAAGTTCTATTCAAATACATCTTAATAGGCTCTCCACTACTTCTACACTTCCATTCTTAATCTAAATCATTCAAACTTTCATCTTAGAGTTTTAAATTTGGATTCTATTAAAGGACCCAAGTTATAAACCCTAACCTCTTATCAGTTCTACTTTCCAGCAAAATAATTAAAGTCTTGCTAATATAAGGCCAATTTGGGTAAAAATATTCATCTCCAAGATTAAGGTTTGTTACACAAGGGAATATATCACCTCTAGGCACATTTTAATAATTTTTTAACAATATTTTAAAAGTTTGGAAACAATTATGTGGATGTCTTATGCACTAGTTCCCTTTCATCAAAGAAATGTCTCTTTGGTGACAACACAAGGTATGGAGGGAAATGCTACTCATCAAAAGTGGGTGACCCTGTAGGAGAATTTTTCTCGCATATTTGTCTTTCGCTGATAGCTAACGACCCCTGACAGCCACTAGTGTAGCCAATGTATTGTTCCATTTCATATATGCTCCCTAATTCAGTCATATGTCCCCTCACCCATCTGTCAAGAGAATGTATTTGAAGGTGGGAAATCCAATCCTAAAGGTATGTTTTCATTGTGCAATCTAGTACTTATGCTTATTTCTCCTTGCGCACTTTAGGCATGGATTGATGGGTGACTTGGAAGAAGGAAGGGTTTCGATTGTAGTATTGTTCTCTCACCTTAAATGGGGACTTAATCCTCAATCTTAGTCTTGTGGGATCTCCCCTAATGGCTTATAGCTTTAGTAAGGGCATTACCTGGAAAACCTCAATTTTGGTAGCATGGTCCTGGGTGTTGAAATATGTAACTAGGTTCAGTCTTCATAATGACATGTGTAATCATAATTTTATGTAATTGATGTAAAGAGGAAAAATAAAATTATTTATGTTAATCTTTAGTCATGGGTTTCATGCTCATGGAATTTTATTTTTATAGATCAAGCTCCCATTGTGAGGTTTTTGGATTGGTCATTAAGTCATAAGTTCAAATAAGTCTTTGTCATGTATGAGAGACCCTTCTTGGGCATGTTACATATGCATTTGAGTCATTATAAGAGTCAAAAGACATTCCAATACCTTTTCACAAGTGCTCAAAAAAGTGATCCTTGCAAAGAAGATATAGATCATTCTATAAGGAGATGTTGGCCTAGGCATAAGGAGAAGTTAGATTATTTACAAGGGCAAATCATTATATAAAGGAGGACACATGCTCACTTGGAGATCATTCATTCAAGCATTCAAAATAGAAGAAGAAGTGTGAGAAACACTAGGAAAATAAGCCTCTCATCAAGCGAAGAAAGGAGAAGAAAGCCATCAATGTGTCTTGGGTTTGTTTTAGGGTAAATATCTCTCACACGGGAAAGGAATATAGGTATTATTTGTTGCAAAAGTAGATGAGTTATAACAGACATATAATAAAGTCGAATCAAGGAAGAAACAAAGTCACCTTTCAAGCCAAATTTCAGAAGAAAGATTCATTATCTAAGCGATAAGGGAATCAAGGGATAAATCATTGCTTATCCCTCATACATGTTGCAACTAGGGTTTTTGAGGAGGCCAAAAATTGTAGGCTTGTGACAATAGGCCAAAATCTGAAGAGAAGCTAAGATCTTTGGTGAAACAATTAGTTTGACCAGCATTGAATTAAGGAAGAAGAATTGTTTCAAGGAAGCCTTGTGACTTGATCTTGGAGAGGTTAGTAGGTCAAGGGTCTTGGTCTTGGAAATCATCAATTAAAGTCTGAAGATTCTATAAGAAGAATAATTTTGTGGGTTAACTATAACTTGTGTCCTTTTTCTTATTGTTCATCATTTTCTTCGTAATTATTTGATGACAAGAACACTATAATAATAAAGCCAAAGAATAACTAATCAAGAAAAAGAAAAAGGATATTCACAAGCGGTTATCATTGCTAGAGAAATCACCTACTTTTACATCCCTAGATTTCTCAACACTAGGATGTCTGCCCTTGGTCAAAGTCCATAAAGAGTAGGGTACCTTTCCTAAAGTGACAGTGGGTCATTGTGCCATTATTGTCTCTTAGTCTAGTATTTGTCCCTTAGGTTTTCCCTTCCTCAGGGCCCTACTAGATGGTGTGCTAACAAGCAACATTCCATCGATATGTTGGGAAACGTTCCACAAATATATTACTAGAGGAGGATTACATGTATCCTATCATGTTCCATTGATCTAGGTGCATCTTGGGGGCCACCTGCCAAGTCCACCTAGACCCCCACCATTGTTTCTCTCAACATTTTCAGTTTCCTTAATTGTAGCACAACTTACTATTTTTAGCAATTTTTGGGTCCTAAACTTCCAGAGCCGTTTTGAGGCCCTAAACGACGTTTTTTGGGAAATATGAGGGCAACATGGGTCCATGGACCGATGTTTCCCTTCCCAAAGTGGTAGTGCTCGGATAGACCTTTCTAACGAGCTATTGTACGCATCAAACGGAGATAGTATGCCAAAGTTACGACCCTGGGAAGTTGATGTACCAATTTACCCAAACGGGGCCCACAGTTTGGCGTTTCACCTTCTAGGGATAGGTTTTGGAATGTTAAGGGTTTTCCATTATTTCTCAACAATAAATAGGCCTTTGAGCCTCATTGTAACACAGTTCAGAGGCATGTAGCCATCACATCTCTTCTCAAAGATAAGCTACCATCACCCTAGCTGGTTTATTTCCATTACTGTTTGAAGCATATTTCAGTATTTTACATTAATGAAATGAAGTATTATTTCCACTGCATATATGTGTTTATGGTTATCTCTATAATTTGTTGCATTCCTATTTAAGTCTGGATTAGTGGTATCAGAGCGGTCTACTTTTTCTCTGTTTTTCTTTGCATGTCCCCAACAAGGTCGGGATATAAGGAGTTAGGGCTTGAACTAGTCGAACCTTTGCAAGACTAGCCTCGCAAATCATGATGGCCTCCCATGGTGGATGAGAAGAAAGATGAGGGGGCAAGATATCCTATCAAAATATTGCTCGAAGAAGCCCTCGAGCGACAACGGAATGCGATGATGGACAGCTTTGCCCAGATCCTTCAGCGGCTACCAAGAAGCGATGCATCAGCTTCTAGCAGCTACTCTGGAAACACCACGCCCTTTAAGGTACAAGTTAATTTTGAAATCCCCATATTCGAGGGTCAAATAGATGCAGATGTCGTAGATAAATGGTTAAATCTACTATAGGGTTATTTTTCTGTTCATGAATTTTCGAGTCGGGAAAAATATTATTTTTGCTCTTCTCAAAGCAGCCCCCCACGTCAAGGACTGGTGGGAAACCTACTGCGAGTAGAAGGATGAAAGTACCAGATCACTATTTTCATCCGCACCCACCTGGAATTCATTCCGGGATGCCATCAAGGAGCAGTACTACCCTATCGGAAGCTATGAGGATGAATACATAAAGTGGACCACGCTGCGGCAGGGAAGGGACCAAGACGTGCCGGAGTTCACCAATATTTTCCATACCCTTCGCACAAAGTTGGGTATCAAGGATTCGGAGTAGCATTTGGTACTCAAATACCGCGCTGCCTGCACAAGTACATCCAGGAAGAAATAGAATTCCTGAACATCTCCTCGCTCGCACAGCATATCGATATGCCGTCAAGGTCGAGCAGAAGTTTAAACACAGGAAGCGAGACTTTGGATCTGCGAATCCAAATCAAGGGAAAGGTGTCCTTAAACCACATAACAAAGGAAAAATCCAAGCCGGGGAAACCCAAGACAACCCGCCAAAGCTGCAAGCAAAGAACAATACCGCGAAGATGAAAAAGGACACGGGAAAATGGTGTGAGTTCCATAAGAGCTCCACTCACAACACAAGTGAGTGTCGGGCCAAGCAGTCACTGGTGGCTGAGATAAAGGTTTGAGAATCAGATGCATGTTCTGACTCTGAGTCAGAACCCGACAAGGGGAATGATAAAGGGAAGCAGATGATTGATGTGGATCCCAACGCCACTGTTGCTACCGCCAAGATCCAGAAAAATGAACCCGAAGATCCAGAGGAGGAGGAGCGTCTCTTCCACTCCCAGATTTGGGTAAAGGGCTCCCCGCTACAGTTCATTATCGATAGCGGGAGCCAAAAGAACCTCATTTCGATAGAGGTTGTGAAGCGGTTGGGCTTACCCACCACAGCACATCCACAACCATACACCATCGGGTGGCTTCACCAAGGACAGGATCTTCGCGTGAGCCAGCAGTGTCACCTTCCATACAACATCAAGCCCTTCATAGATGAGGTATTGTGTGACATTACTCCCCTTGAATTTTGTGATGTATTATTAGGACAGCCATACTTGTGGAAGCGACATGTTGTGTATGAATCAAGGCCCCGTGCTGTTATTATTACATTGGGAAATAAGTTATACAGGATACCAGAGGTAGCACCGCCTACCACCATCTCTTTGATTACTGCAAAACAATGAAGTAAGCTCATTTCCAGAACCGAGAAATTTGTTTTCCTGATGATACGCTCTCAAGGAAAGAAGAATACGATGCCCATGGCCTCCAGACAGGGCCCCTTTACACGACAACTACAGATGGACAAGGTCATGGATGAGTACGAGGACATCTTCACCTCCCCCGCAGGGGTTCCTCTACACTATCAAGTCAAGCACACCATCGATCTGACCCCAGGTGTGCCACTACCCAATGGACCAATTTATCGGTCTCCATTCTAGAGAACAATGAAATCAAGAGGTAGATTCAGGAGCTCCTACAGAAAGGTCACATCCGTCCGAGTTCATCGCCTTGTGGGAGCCCGATCGTGTTGGTATAGAAGAAGGATGGGACTTGGAGACTCTGTATTGACTATCGGGCACTGAACAAGATCATTGTCTGTAATAGGTACCCAATCCCGCGGATTGATGACCTCTTGGACCAACTAAAGGGGGCGAAATATTTCAGCAAGATTGATCTGAAGTCAGGATATCACCAGGTACCAATTGAACCCTCTAATGTGTGGAATACTGCCTTCAAAGCCAAGGAGGGCCTTTTCGAATGGTTGGTTATGCCTTTCGGATTGACGAATGCTCCTGCAACCTTCATGAGGTTAATGGATGACATCTTGCAGCCATTCACTAACTCATTTGTAGTGGTATACTTGGATGACATTTTGATCTTTATCCAGAGTTTGGAAGAGCACCTCCACCACATCTGACAGGTTCTCCAAACACTACGGCAACGCAAGCTATGTGCCAATTTGGAGAAATGCACTTTTGACATGAGCCAGGTTTAGTATCTGGGATACATTATTGATGAACAAGGGGTGCATGTGGATCCAGCCAAGATCCAAGTCATTCGCGATTGGCCATCTCCAACCACTCTGACAGAGCTCTACAGCTTTCTAGGTCTTTCCAACTTCTACCGCTAGTTCGTGTTGGGGTTTTCTCATATCAGTTAGCCCTTGAGTCAAGTCACCAAGGGAGGAGCGAAAGCAAAATTCTTTTGGTCTGAATCTCAACAGAAGGCATTCATAGAGTTGAAATATTGCCTCTGCATGGCACCAGTGCTCGTGTTACCAGATTTACAACGACCATTTGAGGTCAAGACAAATGCCTCTGACTATGCTATTGGGGCAGTCCTTACTCCACATGGGCATCCAGTGGCATATCACAATGAAACACTTTCAGACACAATCCGGAAGTATCCCACTTATGATAAATCGATGTATTCCATTGTGCAGGCTTGCTAACAATGGAAGCATTACATTTTGGGGAAGGAAACGGTCATCCACATAGACCACCGACCCCTGCAGTTCATAGAGACCCAAGGGAAATTGCAGAATGATCGCCATCAGAAGCGGTCTACATACCTACAACAGTTCCACTTGAATATCAAGTATAAGAAGGGCAGCACCAAAAATGTTGGAGATTGCCTCAGTCGACCACCGATCATGGCATTAACCACCGTGCTCAACTCTTGTGGGCACGAGACTTCTGATTGGCCACTTCTCTACAAAAGCGACCCAGAATTCAGCCACACATACCAGACACTCTTGGAGGGTCGACATGTTCCAGATTTTTACCTCCAGGATGCCCTGTTATGCCACTTTGGTCACCTCTATGTTCCTTCAAGCGAGCGTGCCAAGATGATTTGGGAAGCACACTACAGTCAGGCTGCTAGGCATTTCGGGGTCGAGAAAACGGTGGCAGTACTACAAAAGTATTTCTATTGGCCGAATCTTCGACAGGATGTTGGGAAGTACATCAGATCATGTACTGCTTTTGCCATTGCGAAACCGACCATCAAGAAGCAAGGCCTCTATGCCCCGCTGCCTACCCCTAGTCAACCTTGGGAATCCATCTCCATGGATTACATGTCAGGCCTTCCTTCCACTAAGCATGGAAATGACTGTGTTTTTGTGGTCGTCGACAGGTTCTCAAAGATGGCCATTATGATGGCCTGCAAGAAGAATATCACAGCAGAAGCCGCTGCTAAACTCTTCTTCGAACGAGTGTGGGTGCACTTTGGGATCCCACAGTCTATCATCTCAGATTGGGACAGTCGGTTTCTCAGCACATTTTGGTCCAGTCTCTGGTCAATGCTGGACACCAAC
>APFE030908330.1:124965-157684 GCA_000404065.3 Pinus taeda | reverse complement strand
CTTTCTAATGAGCCATTGTACGCGTCAAACAGAGATCATATGCTAAAGTTACGACCCCGGGAAGTTGCTGTACCAACTTACCCAAAAACGGGGCCCACAATTTGGCGTTTCATCTTCCAGGGTTAGGTTTTGGAATGTGAAGGGTTTTTCCATTGTTTCTCAACAATAAATAGGCCTTTGAGCCTCATTGTAACACAGTTCAGAGGCATGTAGCCATCACATCTCTTCTCAGAGATAAGCTACCATCACCCTAGCTAGTTTATTCCCATTACTATTTGTAAGCATATTTCAGTATTTTACATTAATGAAATGAAGTATTATTTCCACTGCATATCTATGTTTATGGTTATCTCTGTAATTTGTTGCGTTCCTGTTTAAGTCTGGATCATCCATCCACCTTCCTACCAATTTTACAACTAGAATGTACCACATTTCCCATTGGCTAAATATGGAAAATAAGGGTATGTTGTCTCTACTCTATGTTGCAAGAAATGTAAATTGTCATATAAACAAAACAATATCCAACTAACTTATTGAAAGTGAACTATTTTACATCATTCTCCATCCAGATAAAAAAGTTGTTCCAATTTTTGTTTTGTAACATGTCCTTTTCAAAGTTTGTTGGATGGTAACCATATTTTTCCTCTTGTCAAAATATGGCACATGGACTAGTTAAACTAATTAATATTCAATCATTTACTTTACGCTGAAAAATCTCTCATAAACCTGATATGGATCACGGAAGCCTCAACTCAACAATTGAAAAGATATCATTTAACATATTAAATATACTTATGAAGGTACAAATCAAGGCATGTAGACCTTTCTGTCCATTGTGATACGAGACCCTTCGTTTTGCAAGCCTAATATTGGAGGCCTTGACCTAAAACATATTGAAATTAACTATGCACATATAAACTATAAAAATAGCTTAATAAATTTGATATAATATTATTAGAAAATTCAAATACCTAGATACTCTCCTCACTGGACTTCCTTTGTTAATCCAACTTCTCATACGTTTTTACAAGTTCTTTCCATACTTGTATACTTACATAAGTGGCCTTCTTTTGAGCCTTTGTTCAAGTGGGATTTTTTTGATCTTCTTTATTTGATTGCACCTAAATCTCTTGTAATTCAGAGACATTTGTAGTTTAACCTTTTTTACAGACCAACCTACACCAAATTCATCCTGCATGTTGTGAATCACTTCTTTCTATAGGTGCAGTGGTATCTTTGAGAATGATAAATGGATATGGTCTTTCAAATGTTCAAGGATGAATCCTTCAACCTATTCACAAAAAAAATATTGGCATCTGATCCACTAATTCCACCTGAAACCATGTTATATTCTATCATTGTATCATGGATACCAATGCAATATTCATAATGTGGCAAGGAAGAAGATATTTGTGTCTTATGAGTGGATTGGGAATTGGAAAAATATGTTTCATGTTCCAAATTCTTAGTGGTTATGCTTATTGATTTCCTCATTGATGTTCTTCTCAATCAAAGAGTGGTTTGGGAATCAATTGATTCCTTTTGAGCCGATCGATGTGCTTTCAATGTTTCAGTTGTTTCATTTGATCATTTTTCCATGTATCTAGACAAATTTGTCAAGTCCACACCATCAAGTTTTTTAACTGCCTCTATCCCCAATATAAAATCCAAGGCCTCTTTCTCCTTGTTAGTCTCATGTGCCTAGATATATAAAATAAATTTTGGAATTTTAAAAAAAATGAAAAAATAAAACTAAAAATCAAAGAAATAATTTAAACAATTACATCTTTATAAATTCACAATGACTTGCCATATTTTTTCCATTGTCTGCTCCATTCCCTCTACTCAACATTCTAATGTTGGGCTAGCAAATCCTGTCTGTGGAGGCAAGCCAGGGGAAATAGCATGCAAGAAAGGATATCAAATAGCATGCAAGGAAGGAAAATAACATTCGTAAAGGGCAACAATTCGAGTCGAGGTAAGCAATCGAGCCATCACATACACACAATTTACCTAAATTTTTAGCAAACCTTTATGGCAATCAAACCATTTTGCACCAATACATAAATAAATATCCTACAATTTAACCCTAAATCCATCCTCTAATCACAGAACCGATGATGCCTTACTTTGCAGCTCAAATTTCTATACTGAAAAGGGAGAAAAATAAAAATATCGTATAAGCTTCGTCTGAATCCTTAAGTTTACTCTGTAGCTACAATTTCTGGACCAAAAAGGGAGAAAAATAAAATTGTCATGTAAGCTCCATATAAATCCTTAAGATCCTTTAAATCCACTTAATATCATCAAAATCATTCAATTTGTTTTATGATATTCAAACTTCTGCCACAAAGCCAAGCAAAAGAAGGAATCATCTAAATTTTCCATCAACAGCACAAGAGGTGGAATTTGAAGCTCTCAGATTGAGACCCAAGTGGTGGTAGAGGAGCCTATTCTTTTCTTTACCAGTTCCGCACCTATCAACTGTGAAAAAAATTCTCAAATGAGAAAGAAAGAGTTTGATTTTTTTTTTAGTTCAATAGTTGGCGAGTAATTAATTTCGAAGCTTTGGCCTACGGGAATTTTAAAATTTCGATTAACCCATCATTGAATATTTTGATTCACCAATCGTCAACTTTAGCACAGTATCAGGTAGAATAACGTGATCATGTTGAGGTGTCAAAGTCAGCGAAAATGGTGTCTAGTCTAATGCCCTCTAGTTATTTTTTTTCCATAAAAAATTAGACATAAAAATGTTACAAGAATATAATATTCTTCTCAAATAAATTCAAATATTAATAGAATACATTCAATAGAATAAACATAATTTCAATAATCTACTACGTTCACTATAGAGTAATTTAATTAGATCTAAAATGATTTCATAAACTATGTTATAAATAAGGAATGAAACAAAATTGATATACACACTAGTGGTAAAGTATGTTACATGGTGGAAAATGCTAATCTCAATTAATATTTATGTGGTAAGGACAAATTATACTCTATTGCAAATATAGTGTACCAATAATTTTTCCCCTACACTTATTGTTTCCATTGTTGATAATTGGATTTGATTGGTGTACTAAAAATTATTCTCATTGTTGTGTATTGTAGGACCCAAAGGAGGCCATGGACATATGACGTGGATGACATAGAACTACTAAATCACGGAGAGGAAAGTGGGTCGAAGAAGATATGAGAATGCAATTTGCAGATACAATATAGGTAAGAAGATAAAGTAACCTAAACTAAAGGAGAAAGGTCTTTATGATTTCACAATTATACAACATAGAGGAGAGAAAGTCAATTTTTTTCTCCATCAAGCCTTTTAAATCAAACTTATTGGTTGAAAATGCACAGGAATGATGATTAAATGTTATTCTATGATCAAGGGAAATGTTTGAAAAATAGGGTGGCCATGTGGGATATGGATATTGCATATTTTTCTTGTCAAAATTTTGGCTCGATGTATATACCTAGGGTCATAAAATTATTTTTGTTTTTCAACTCCAAATTAACATGATATCAATATATCAAATATATGACTAAAGTGAAGTTTTGTGGTAGATAGAATATTCATTGAATTGATATGATTGGTGTACTAAACATTATTTATTATGTTGTGTATTACATGATCCACATGAGGCCATGGCAACAGATTATGTCATATCAAATGAGGACAAAATGGATGATGTGAGACATCAGGTACTCAAATTTTCACTTAGGAAAAATTGATATAATAGAATTTTCTGATAGTCTATCTTTTTTCACGATATTATTAAAATTTATAGTGTATTATCCAATCTTGATAGAAATATTGAGGCACACAAACCTTGCCTTTTACCCTATGAAATCCATGCAATTTGCAGTAATCTTGAACAAAATAAATATATATGTGAAAAAATAAAAATTATTTAATTTTATTAATCTTACCTATGAGTAAAAAAATACTCTCAAAGTTGAATCATTCAATTTGGCCTTGAAATGGAGGTTGGGCGTGCATTTTTGTGAAGCGGGCCAAAATTTCCTTGCTTCCCTAAAATGCACACCCAGGCTTCATTTCTTCGCCAATCTGATTTTATTCAAATTGTAGATTGTTTAGTTTATTATTTTAAACCCTTTACATTGTTAAATCTTTACTAACTAGTAGAGTAGTAATAGTGTTAATTTTCTTAGGGTTATAACTATCTACTGTAGATAATTGCATTTTAAAACATTTTCACATTGCATTCACCCCATATCATCATACACAATTATGTACATAAAACATTAGCAATAAAAATGTAGAAAAACAACCATAGGTGTGTCATGATATCTCTGTCATATGTTTGTCATGATATCTCTATCATATGTTTGTCATGATATCTCTATCATAGGACTCAACATATCTTTGTCATAATATTTTCATATAACATAGATAATAAGGCCTAAATAGGTCATTGTTATACTCAATATCTGAGGCATATTAGGGAATTGTTACACCATGATACTGAGGTCCATCATGGCATTGTTACACCACAAGACTAAGGCCCACTAGGGCATTGTTACACCACAATACTAAGGCCCATTAGGGCGTTGATACACCACAAGACTTTGGTACAATTATGCAAACCGATAGGATGGAATGATCATTATATCATTGCCAATTAATTACAGGTCCTAGTGTGCATATATTTTAGGCATAAAAACCCTGCGTTTTACCCTATGATATTCATGCCATTTGGAGTATTCTTGAACAACATAAATATATATGTGAAAAAAATAAAAATATTTAATTTTATTAATGTTACTTATGAGCAAAAAAATACTCTCCAAGTTGAATCATTCAATTGGACCTTGAAATGAAGGTTGGCCATGCATTTTTGTGAAGCGGGCCAAAATTGCCTTGCTTCGCTAAAATGCATGCCCAAGCTTCATTTCTTGGCCAATATGATTAATTCAAATTGTATATTTTTTAGTTTACTATTTTAAATACTTTTACATTGTTATATATTTACTAACTAGTAGAGTAGTAACAATGTTAATTTTCTTAGGGCTAGAAGTCTTGATTGTAGATAATTTCATTTTATAACATTTTCAACATTTTCATATTGCATTCACCCCATATAATCATAATCAATTATGTACATAGAACATTAGCAATAACAATGTAGCAGGACAGTCATAGGTTTTTCATGATATATCTATCATATGTTTATCATGAAATCTTTGTCATAGGGCTCAACATATCTCCTTCATATCTATGTCATAATATTTTCTCATATTATACACAAGAAGTCCCAAAGAGGCTTTTATCGTACCCAATAACTCAGGCCAATTAGGGTGTTGTTACACCCTAACACTGATGTCCGTTACAACGTTATTACACCACAAAACTAAGGCCCATTACGATATTGTTATACCACAATACTGATGCCCATTAGGGCATTGTTACACCACAATGATGAGGTACAATTTCACAAACCCATAAGATGGAATGATCATTATATCACTATCATTAATTGTAGGTCCTAGTATGCATTTATGTCAGGTCAGTATAATACTAGTGATTCCCCCATTACTATTTTCATTTTAGCCCTTATTGTTATTGTTTTTCCCCTACTGTCCCCATATTGTTATTATTGTGTCCCATAGAATCCCACTATTGCTATTGTTATGCCCTTATATTATTATTGTTATGTCGTCTTTGATTATATTGTAACCCCTTAGACTCCTATATATAAAAAGGAGGTTTTGTCATTCGTATCATCCAAGAATTGTTCATTCTTGTAATTTAAAGGAGGTTGCCCCCTCGAAGAGGCTAATTTTGAAGTTGTGCTATATCTTTTCTTCTATTTTGTGCGTTGGTTGCATAACAATTGGTATCAGGTAAGACAGATTTGACAAAGTTGCTACAAGAAATGTTTACTAATGGTGAAAAGGTAGTATAGGAAACTCATGATGAGAACAAAAGAAATGTTAATCATGATTTCACAGACTCTAACGTTGGATTGAAGATCCACCATGTTCCAAAAATTGATATGAGGAAGTTTGATGGCAAGGATCCTGTAACATGGATACCATAGATGGAGTAATATTTTCATCTATATAATGTGCAAAACATACAAAAGGTACACATTGAAACTTTATATTTAGAACCAAATCAGTTTGTATGGTATCGATGTCTTTGCTCTCGTAAACAAATTGTCACTTGGGCAATTTTTATGGAAGAAATGATAGCACATTATGAGGACACAAAAAGAAACACCTTTTTTAGCCAATTGATAAAGCTCAAACAAAAGGGTTCAATGATGGAGCACATTGAGGACTTCCAAAAATTGAATATAAGGGTAAAATATATTCTAGAGGTGCAAAGGATTGATGTATTCATAGGAATTCAAAGGATAACATAAAACATGAGGTTTGCCTTTGGGAACCTGATTCACTGGAGAAGGCATTCAGGTTGGCAAGAAAAATGGAAAGAAAAAATATGGCAATAAGGAAGCCTACCACTCACAACTATAAATATGGAAGTGTTGTTGCCCCTAGCCTTCCACAACCTACAAGGTTGACACCACAACAATTGGGAGAAAAAAGAGAAAAAGGGCTTTGTTATAGTTGTGATAGCAAATACACTAAAGGTCATAATTGTGCTAAGAATAAATTATTTTACATATATTGTGAAGAGGAGGAAGAAAAGGAACAAGAAACATCAAAAGAAGAGGATATACACCAAGAACAAACCCTAGAGAAATAAGAAATGAATCCAGACATATATTGTAATGCATTGGCCAGAATACCTACTCCTCAAACTATCAAGATAGAAGGAAATATCAAAAAGAAAAAGGTAATAGTGTTGATTGATTTGGGCAGTACCCATAATTTTATTCATTGTAAGATAGCTAGGGAATTGAATTGCTTCCTATATCCAACACCAGAGTGTTAAGTGATGGTTGCAAGTGGAGGAACCATAAATTTCTCTGGAAAGTACCATAATATCAAGCTATCCATGGGAGAATATGTATTGAATAGCCCAATGCTTTCCATTCCAATGGGTGGTGTTGATGTTGTACTAGGAGTCCAATGGCTACAATATTTGGGTACAATAGCTTTTAATTTTCAAGAACTTTTCATGAAATTGTTTTCAAAAGGAAAGGAGTTTGAATTGTATCACAGGGAAACCGAGAAATATAATCAGCTCTAATGGAAGGACAAAGCTTCTAAAGAAAGAACAACGAGGCATAATTGCATAAATATGTTCGCTAGAGGTTTCCACATCGAAATCATCTATTTCTCCAGATCTCGAAAAAGTATTTGACAATCATTCAAAGGTATTTGAGACTCCCAAAGGCCTCCCACCTATTCGTGAGCATGATCATGCTATTCATTTGATTGAGGCACACAAACCGTGCCTTTTACCCTATGAAATCCATGCAATTTGGAGTATTATTGAACAATAGAAATATATACACAAAAAACTAAGCATACCTAATTTTATTAATGTTACTTATGAGTAAATAAATACTCTCCAAGTTGAATCATTCAATTTTTCCTTGAAAAGAGGGTTGGGCGTGCATTTTTGTGAAGCACGCCGAAATTGCCTTGCTTCACTAAATTGAATGCCCAGAGTTCATTTATTGGAAAATTTGATTGATTCAAATTGTAGATTGTTTATTTAATGATTTTAAACACTTTTGCATTGTTACAACATTCCAATTTTTGCTTCGACTTGGCTTATGTGAAAGCTATGTATAAGTGGGAAACATAGTTATGTAAGATATTTGTCAAATGTGATGCAAGATTATATATTAAGGTTAGGTATTGTCCAATAATCTCCCATTTCAAATATAATTACCAAGAGTGTAATTAGTTTTTCCTGGGAGTGCATATTTGTTTTGACTTGAACATTGGAAGATATGATGAATCTCTACATTGGTAGACTTGGATATAGGCCTTTCCATGAGGCCTTTTAGGTCAAACTTATTGGTTGAAAATGCATAGGAATGGTGATTAAATTTGATTATTTGATCAAGGGAAATGTTTGAAAATAAGGATTTCCATGTAAGATAGGGATTTTGCATACTTTTTTTGTCAAAATTTTGACTCTGTGTATATACCTAGGGTCCTAAAAAAATTCAACTCCAAATTAACATGATATTAATATGTCAAATATATGACTAAAGTGAAGTTTTGTGTTGGATAAAATATTTAATGAAATGATATAACTGGTGTGCTAAACATTATTGACTATGTTGTGTATTACAGGATCTTGATGAGGCCATGGCAATAGATCGTGTCATATCAAACAAGGACACAAAGGATGACGCGAGACATCAGGTACTCAAATTTTCACTTAGGGAAAATTGATATAATGGAATTTTGTGTTACACCCATATTTTTCCATGATATTATTAAAAATTTATAGTGTATTATACTATCTTGACATAAATTAATACATCTTGTTGATTATTTTAGATGGAGATTGGAGCAAATGCAAATTCAGAGCCTTCAACTAGCAAAAGAAAAAGATATGTACATGGGCATGGACCTTAAACTATTAAATCAAATAGCAGGCATTGGGTGGAATAGGATATGACTATGGATCTTGAAGACACAACAAATTATGTTGAAAATGCAACAAGATGATGGAGCTTAGTGAAAATAAGTCACCTTCACTAAGTGGGCCCGCAGGCTATTTTTGGCGCAAAGTCTATTTTTAGACTATGTCTATTTTTAGACATATGGATCATGGTCTATGAGTTGCAGGATGTTATTTATGGATGACTGGTCATGTTGATAAAAATAGATGGACCTCTATTTTTAGACATATGGGCGGAGTCTATTTTTAGACTGCTAGTCAAAAATAGAACAGTCGAATATTATTAGCTCTTAATAATATTTGGACTATAAACATTATCTTATCCTCTTGCAGCACTTCAGTTCGAGCTACGGATGTGGCATATGAAACTGCCAGAAGGAAATTCTCTTTTCCTATGGGTTAGTTGAGCTATTGCATGATGGACTTCAGTTAGAACTTAAGTGATTGAGTTTGGTGGAGTTGATTGAGGAGTTGATGGAGTTGTGTTCAGTTTGACTTAGTTGAACTAGTTGTATTTAGTCTAACTGACAAATACACTAGTGATGAGTGGTGTGAATTAATTATTAATTAATTCACTAATTATTACTCATAAATCAACTAAAGAATACATCAGTTAACTCAGTGCATGGACAGTTCAGTGGAGACAAGTGTTAGAGGTGGGTGAAAGGGTGAGACTACTATCAGTTGTGACTATAGCTGTGCATGAGATTTGCACAATCATTGATTGAGATTGCTAATGAGGATTCGCAATACAAGCCAAGGGAATTCGAACTTGGATGAGATCTATTCTCAATAGGGATTGCGCAGTGGAGGCGGGCAAACAGTGGAGGATATTTGAACCTGTGACTTGTTCAAATCTGAGCTAGTTTGTGTGTAGCAGGTGGAGATAGTACAGAGTACTTGCGAGGAGTATTGTACTATGTATTGTTACATGTTCTCTATCATCATAATATAAAGATAGTTGAGGAGTTTTCAGCTGTATGCTTTCCGCAGTACATACTATGTTGATATGTGTGATTGATGTTTCAATGTGCGCATGCGATTGTTTTTAATTCCGCAAATTGATGATCAATAGTAGAGGAGGTTATGTATTATGCATGCATTCCACAAATAGTGTATAATCAGGATAATCTCTGTGAATAAGTGTTATATTATTCAAAAGTTCTACATGGTATCAGAGCTGACTAATTTGTAGAAAAATTCCTACATGGTATCAAAGCGAAGTTGATCATCAGATCTATTATTCAGGAAGGTGATTACATTTTATTTCTTCAGGCAGAGTCTGTAATCGGGCTAGGTAGCATCTGGATTCATCCTTCTTTTGGAAGGTGAGATATTCGGTAAATGCCCATACATTCAATCTCTGTACGAGAAATACTTTGTTCTCACGAATTTTAGATCAGAAGCGGTTGAGTTTTGAGCTGGTGGAATTCGAATTTGCAGCAGTGTTTTCATGGTGTCGAAGTTGAAATGTCTTTCAACGGATTACGATTGGAGTATGCCCTTGAAGGCAACTCGAATTATATTGCATGGAAAGATAGGACGAAGGGAGTGTTCGATGACAATGTGTTGAAGGAGTTCATAGATGCTGAATTCCCAAAGCCTACTGATGCTGCTCAAGTTGAGGCTTGGCAAAAGAAGACAGCAAAGTGTCGAAGGATTTTGTTGGAGGGCGTGAAGGATCACATTGTATACAGCCTGCATGGAAAGGCTTCACCATACTTGATGTGGAAAGCGTTGACATATTTATTCCAAAGAAAGAGCAACTAGAGGAAGTTGGCGCTCAAGGATAAACTCAGAAACATTAAGTGTGAGAAAGGAGACAATATGCCCAAGTATCTCACAAAGTTCACCCAATGTCGGGATGAGCTGGGAAGTGTGGGGGTGACTGTCGATGATGAGGACTTGGTGAGCTTGGCTCTCCTTATTCTTCCGAAGAGTTGGAATTCCTATCAGGACTTTGTCAATGGTCGGGAGAAATTGCCAGGATGGGAGAGACTGTGGTCGGATCTTGTGCAAGAGGAGATCAGGCGGAATACCAGGGATGGATCTTCATCAAAGGCATCTGATGAAGAAAATTGCGCTTTGGCTGCCAAAGCAAAGAAGGGGAAGAACAAGAAAGCTTCTCATTCTGGTGCGAAAGGCAAGAAGCAGGACATGTTCAAGGTGAAGTGCTTTCACTGTCACCAGCACGGACATTATGCCACAAATTGTCTGCAAAAGAAGAAAAATAAGCAAGCTGCTAGATCTGCAACAAGAGAGGCCTTAGCCTCGCAGTTTGAGCTAGATTTTTCACTAATCACATGCTTGGTATCAAGTGTGATGCGATCGATATGGTTCTTGGACAGTGGTGCGTCTTTTCACATGACAAGAGATCGAGATCTGTTTTCTGATCTGGATGAGAAAGATCTTGGAGTGCACATTGAGATGGGCGATGATGGTAGATACAATGCAACTGGTATCGATACCATTTCCTTTGAGAGGGAGTCTAGTAAACCCTTCGTATTGAAGGAAGTGATGCATGTTCCAGGATTGAAGAAGAATCTTATCTATGTGGCGATGTTAGAAGACAAGGGATATGATGTTGTCTTCAATGAGGGAAAGGCTTTCCTGCATAGTAAGACAACTGGAGAAACCCAGAAGATAGGGGTTCGAGTCAAGAACCTTTATCAATTGCATGTAGATGGCTACACAGCAATGGCATGCAAGGCAAAAGGAGTGTTGAACCAGGATGATGGCGAGTTGTGGCACCAGAGATTGGGCCACCTTCACCAAGGAGCCTTGAAGATACTGCAGCAGATCACTACAGGGCTTCCTAAAGGCACACTTGCGCAGTCAGATCAGTGCAAGGGGTGTACTTTGGGGAAGTTTGTGAAAGCCACCTTTCACGAGAAGGATAGTCGCGCCACGACGATCCTTGAGAGAATTCACACAGACGTGTGTGGACCTTTCTCAGTTGCTTCGACAGCAAAACACAGGTATTATGTGATTTTTGTTGATGATTTCTCTCGTAAGTGCTGGATCTTCTTCATGCAGAAGAAGAGCGAGACATATTCAAAGTTCTGTGAATTCAAAGCACTGGTCGAGAGGAGTCGGGGAAGAAGGTGAAGGCTCTTAGGAGCGATAATGGTGGTGAATACATCTCGGACGAGTTCAAGGATTTCTGCAAGGCAGAAGGGATTCGTAGAGAGCTCATAGCTCCCCATAACCCACATCAGAACGGGGTAGCTGAGCGGAAGAACAGAATGATTGTGGGTGTTGCACGGGCAATGTTGCATGATCAGGGCTTACCCCTTCACTTGTGGGCGGAAGCATGCAATACAGCAGTTTATGTGCAGAACTGTTGTCCTCATAGGATACTTGGCATGAGTACACCTGAGGAGACTTATTCTGGTAAGAAGCCTGATCTTTCTCATTTGAGGATTTTTGGTGCTAACGTTTACATGCATGTGACGAAGGATGCCAGAAAGAAGTTGGAGCCGACTGCAGAGGTTGGGATATTTGTGGGGTACACTGATACGCCCCACAACTATCGTGTGTATTTGCCAGACAGTGGTAAAACTGTTGTGCGACGGGATATAAAATTTCAGGAGGAGAAAGCCATGAAGTGTTCGCTTGAGAGGGAGCTACACTTGCATGCAGATGAGGAGCTATTAGTTCCTAAGGATGAGCTTCAGGACGTGGATCATCCACAGGACGAGGTTCATGGAGTGGAAGAGACCACTCATGCAGCGCCAACCATCAGAGGGCGAAAGTGCTTTACAGAAGCTGAGCGACTGGCTCAAGATGCAGAGAAAGTTGTAGGACCACCAACAGCCCAACGCAGGCAGAGACAGTCACCTGATCGGTACACTGGATACATGGCTCTTATGAGCAAGTGTGTTGTGACTGAGCCATCCTCTTTCGAAGAAGCTGTGGAGGATCCCGCATGGGTAGACGCCATGGTGGAAGAGTATGATTCTATTGTCAGAAACAGTGCATGGGAGATTGTTCCTAGACCGGAAAGGAAACTAGTGGTGGGTTCGAGATGGATCTACAAAGTTAAGCAGGCAGCTGACGGGAGTGTGGAGAAGTACAAGGCAAGATTTGTTGCCCGAGGCTTTTCACAGATTGAGGGGATCGATTATGAGGAGACCTTTGCACCTGTCGCAAGGTATTCTTCTATACGGACGATTCTTGCTCTCTCAGCGCAGATGGGATGGCACATTCATCAGATGGATGTGAAGACTGCGTTCCTCAACGGAGTCATTGAGGAGGAGGTGTACATTGAGCAACCCGAAGGCTTTGAAGTCTTCAGCAGCGAGTCGCATGTGTGCAGGCTCAAGAGAGCGTTGTATGGGGTTGAAGCAAGCACCACATGCTTGGTACACACGAATAGACAACTATTTCACAGGACTTGGATTCTCCAAGAGCGAGGCGGATCCTAAACTATACCAGATTGTGGTGGAGGGTAAGTTGCTTATCATTGTACTGTATGTTGATGATTTGATTCTAACGGGTGATGAGCTGTTGATACTGTCATGCAAGAAGGATCTTGCTACAGATTTTGAGATGAAGGACTTGAGCCTCCTTCACTATTTCCTAGGATTGGAAATATGGCAGCGCAGTGGTGGACTGTTTGTTTCTCAGGGAAAGTATGCTCAGGGGATACTGGAGAAGTTCAACATGCATGGCTGCAAGCCTGTTGATACTCCTCTTCCTGGAGGTTGGAGGAAGGAGGATGCTACTTCAGCGGAGGTAGTGGATGCCACTGTTTATTGATAGTTGGTGGGGTCGCTTATGTATCTGGTCAATACACGACTCGATATATGCTATGTTGTTAACCAGCTTTCACAAGCTATGGTTAAGCCAACCAAGCTCTTTTGGAAGGTAGGCAAGCATGTATTGCGTTATCTCAGAGGCACATCGGGATATGGATTGTGGTACAGACAGGAGGATGAGGTGAAGCTATGTGGCTTCACAGATGCAGATTGGGCAGGGAGCCCAACGGACAGAAAGAGCACATCTGGAGGGGTCTTCAGTATTGGGTCGACAGCAGTTTCTTGGTACAGCAGGAAGCAAAGATCCATGGCACTCAGTTCAGCAGAGGCCGGGTATATGGCAGCAAGTTTGGCTGCATGCGAGGCTATATGGATGAGGAAGATCCTGGTCAGGTTGTTCAGGTCACAGTTGGATCCTACTCTGATTTATTGTGATAACCAGAGTTGCATTAAACTCTTAGCTAATCCAGTATTTCATGATAGATCCAAGCACATCGACATCAGGTACCATGATATCAGATATTGTGTGTAGCGGAGAATCATGTTACTTTCATACATTCCCACGGAGGATCAGGATGTTGATATCTTGACGAAGGCGCTCACCAGGAGCAAATTCAAATACCACAAAGGCAGGATAGGGGTTGCAGATAATCCATATTTTGTTGAGAGGGAGTGTTGAAAATGCAACAAGATGATGGAGCTTAGTGAAAAGAAGTCGCCTTCACTAAGTGGGCCTGTAGGCTATTTTTGGCACAAAATCTATTTTTAGGCTATGTCTATTTTTAGACATATGGATCATGGTCTATGAGTTGCAAGATTCTATTTATGGATGATTGGTCATGTTGGTAAAAATAGATGGTCCTCTATTTTTAGACATATGGGCGGAGTCTATTTTTATACTGCAAGTCAAAAATAGAACAGTCAAATATTATTAGCTCTTAATAATATTTGGACTATAAACATTATCTTATCCTCTTGCAGCACTTCAGTTCGAGCTACGGATGTGGCAAATGCAACTGCCAAAAGGGAATACGCTTTTCCTATGGGTTAGTTGAGCTATTGCATGATGGAATTCAGTTAGAACTCAAATGATTGAGTTTGGTGGAGTTGATTGAGGAGTTGATGGAGTTGTGTTCAGTTTGACTTAGTTGAACTAGTTGTAGTTAGTCTAACTGACAAATAGACTAATGATGAGTGGTGTGAATTAATTAATTCACTAATTATTAACTCATAAATCAACTAAAGAATACATCAGTTAACTCAGTGCATGGACAGTTCAGTGGAGACAAGTGTTAGAGGTGGGTGAAAGGGTGAAACTATTATCAGTTGTGACTATAGCTATGCATGAGATTTGCACAATCATTGATTGAGATTGCCAATGAGGATTGCATAGTACAAGCCAAGGGAATTCAAACTTGGATGAGATCTATTCTCAATAGGGATTGCAGAGTGGAGGCAGGCAAACAGTGGAGGAGATTTGAACCTGTGACTTGTTCAGATCTGAGCTAGTTTGTGTGTAGCAGGTGGAGATAGTACTGAGTACTTGTGAGGAGTATTTTACTATGTATTGTTACATGTTCTCTATCATCATAATATACAGATAGTTGAGGGGTTTTCAGTTGCATGCTTTCCCCAGTACATATTGTGTTGATATGTGTGATTGATGTTTCAATGAGCGCATGCGATTGTTTTTAATTCCGCAAATTGATGATCAATAGTAGAGGAGGTTATGTATTATGCATGCATCCTGTAAATAGTGTATAATCAGGATAATCTCTGTGAATAAGTGTTATATTATTCAAAATTTCTACAAATTATTGCACTGAACAAGAGGTTGGTTAGGACTATAGTACATCAGATGAATACTTAGAGAAAATTGTTGTTTGTGGATGTTCTATATGTCGTGTAAAGAAACAATTTAAAGGACTGATTGCACAAAGACATTACATAGATTATGAGCTTCCAGTGCATAATATGCCTCCTACAATAAATTTGAATCTAATAGGAATTATGGTAAGGAATTTTCCAATTTGATTTAAATAATATGTATTATTATTTTAAACATTGTTTTATATTATTTAAATACTTAATTTTTTTCTTAATGATTACTTGCAGGTAAAGTTATTGGTTTAAACTTTCTTGGAGCACTAAATTCCAGCCTACAGTCTAATGAACATTTATCTAATGATACATCTAACAAAAATATGTGCATACCAGCTTGGAAGATGAGGAATTGCTGAAAATAAGTAAAGAAATAAGAACCAATTTAAAGATGCATAATTTGCTTAAAGACAAGGAGAAGGTGGGCTACATACCCTATGAGAGTGAAAGTAATGTAGATTATGACTTTCCCTTGAGATTGAGATCAATTTTCAAAGAGACATTTGATTTTCGACTATATCACGCTTGGACCAATGATCAAAAACTACCTAGAGTGTATGATGTGTTTCATTTTTGGGGATACAACTACATGATATGACCCTCTATGGAGTAGGAATATTCTCTTTGTGGACAAAGACAATCCCTATAGCTCAGGGGACAGGGTCTAGCCACAAAGAAGACAATCTAACATAAGTTCCCTTAGATTGAGAATGGATAAAATCCTACCTCTTGTAATGCTTATCCTTGTTCGATTATATCCTTGTGTTTTTGCTCCAGCGATTAGCTCCTTACTTGTTAATCAAACACCTAAAACAAATAGACAAGAAACCAGTGCACACATGATAGCATACAATAGAATTCAATTTACTTAAGAGCCTAAGGAGTCTTAAGCTATCAAATACAATATTGAAATTGATATAGGAAACAAACTATCAATTGTATTATTATGACAAAAAGGAAAGTACAACCTTTGCATTAGCGTTGCAAGTTTCCTTCGATGGGTCTGGATCCAAAACATAACTCTAACATCTCCTCAAACACTTCAATCATGGTAGTTTAAGGTCTATTTCTCCTTGTTCACACCAAAACATTCTACAATCTATTCTCCCTTTAACAAGCTCTTAACGAGCATAAACTAAGAACTAATACTAGCAAGATCTCCAATCTTCCAAGTTGCATCCAAAACTACATCCAAAGCTAGCAGAGGTTGGAATAGAAAGGAATTACATAGGAAAGAGAGAGGGGATGTGGTTCCTCTTATGATGGGAAGAAGCCTTATCTCTTGGGTTAATTCCTTCTTAATTGGGGAAAGGAGTCCAAACAATCTCTCTCAGCTCTATCTTGACTAACCATTTACTAGACTTATGTTCACGAAGCTTCTAGACCTGGAAGCTTCGACTCCATTTTTTTAAAAGTTCCAAAAGAGGATTGGTGTGGGTAATTAATGGATAACATCGTTGATCGGTGCAGGGCTCAGTGTTATTCTTAGCAAATTAGCGCAGGGAAGAAACTAAGGGATAGTGTTGGCCTTTAAAACTGGGTTTACAGGAAGTAGCTCTGGAAATGATGTAAAGGGAAAATGATTTGCAGATGGAAAGTGACTCAGAGAAATTTTCTTCATGATAAGGAAGTAGATAGGGGATTGTAGAGGTCCTCCAAGATCAAGGAACAGGGAGTACAAGGACAGTGACAAATTACTGTGTAACATATGCCCCCTAAAGCATGAAGGTTGAACAAGAGTGAGGGGTGAAATTCATTATGAGTAGATGCAAGGAACCGGATACCGTCATCAGAAAACTTACAAGTCAAACATACATATACATATCTAAAGTCATATTCATTCCTAATAAGTCATAGAAGCATATAACAATACATGAATCCATGGTATAGGTATAACTATCCATCAAGAAAAGGATCATGTGCATGAATCCTCAGCATGGACGCAACCATCCGACTGAGGGGATAAAAAATGATACCCACAGCATGGTCACAGCCATCTGTCTAAAGAATCGTGTATACAATCATGAATTCATCACTCCTCACAACCTAGACTTCAGAAATCTGAGCCCAGGGTCTTGCACTCCAACACAACCCGATCAAAGTACAAATTCTAACATGTGAATAGACGTGCTAAAGTCGAACATGCTATAAAGTCACTTGATTATCGGTCAATGATGTGAAACGTTAACAAGCGCAAGAGAAACCACCCATAATGTCAATGGCTCCCAGGGTACTATAAGTACAATTCGCGAAGTGTGAATAAGGAACCAAAGTCGAACACTCGTGAAATAATTCGATCGAAGGCCAATGATGAGAACATGTCATCAAGTGTGAAGAACTTTCCATTGAGGCATGCAAGCTCTAAGGTACTAGAAGGGAGTTTCTAGATCAACTTCATGGATAATGAGTTGAAGTCGATAGGAAGTGATCTATCAAAGGAAGGTCATAATGAATGCTTTAGCATCGACACAAAATGGGAAACACAATGAATGGGAGTAATCCAAGATGGTGACATATGATCAGATAATGTACAAGTACGAAGACTTCTCTTGAACATGTGGATGACACAACTCTAGATTTTGGCAGCATCTGACATCATAGGATCATAGGTCATGGTGACGTGGTAGAGATCATATGAGAGGTTTAAAATGGATAACCCAAAACCCAAGGAGGCAAGTGATAGAGTGAGGATGTCCCAAAACCCAACACGAATAGCAGATGAGTGTCAATGTTCAAGAGTGATATGCTGCCTCAACTGAAAAATACAACTAATGAAATATTTCCAATTTTCCCCCACCATTTCTGGTGAGTACACTAGTTATTTTTACACAAGCTTGATGGGGATAGCATATGCTTGTAATATAAGTTCATCATTCGAATGGATCCATCCTAGTAAGTTTTACGAGCCCTAGGAAGGAGTAGTTCAATCTCGTCATAATGACAAGTCCTATGTCATTTAATCATTTAACGAGTCCGACAAAGGGGAAACTCGACATCTTTTTCATTTTTAGAGAGTTTGAAAAAGACACGAAAGAGAAAACTCCAAATGGTCCCTTTTTGTAAAGTCATCTCTAGAGCCCGAAAAGGTTAAAAACAATACTCGAGAGAGCCTCCTAGCCATGTTCAACTAAGGTATACCTTTTTCGTAAATAGTTTTATCCCAGCCCGAAAAAGGGGTAAACTTATATTGGGTAAATGACGTTTCACAGCCTTTAACGAGTTCTAAACAACAAGATCTCTGCAATATTTTCATATTTTGAGAGTCAAAAAAGAACTTAAATATGATTCCCTACTTTTATTTTCATTAGTGAGTCTAAAATGGAAAAATACTTGGCAATCTTTTCATTTTTACGAGTCAGAAAAGAGCTTAAAGGTGACCTATCATGGAGGAACGAGTGGTATAAAGGGTAGCAATAGGTTCTAGTTCGGGGGAACTGCTCAAAACACTAAGAGGGTAAGAGGCTATCTAGCGAAAACACTCATTGTTGCGGTTCCTCAGGAAAGGAAAAACAACCAAGTGAAAGCATATGATCGACCAAAGAGATGGTGGCAATGGAATGAAACAACCAAGGCTCATCTAGCAGAAATTGGCTGATAAAAACGGCAATCACAAGATGTAAATCGACCATGGGTTCATTTTTACACAATCTTGAACCATGGGGAAATCTGCTTGAATTTGGTTTCATGTTTACATAAGATTGAAACGAAAAACTACGCTTAAGTTTGGTTTCATTTTTACACAAGCTTGAAACAAAGACAATCTATGCTTGAGTTAAGTTTGCATGCCCCCAGCATAATGACTCAATTCAAGGTACATGCACCCCAAGCTTCATTTCATTCAACTAGGTGTATGGAATGAAGGTTCACTTTCAAGATCCAGGAAAGACTCGACTGGGATTTTACGAGATCTTAATCAAAGACTCAATCTGGAAAAGGGAGTTGTTTCATTTTTTAACGATGTTGACATAGTTAAAGAACTATCCTCAAACATCTATTTCATTTTTTAACGAGGTAGATACAAGAAGAAACTATCCTTGGACTCCTTGATTCATTTTTAACGATCTTGACACAAGACAAGGAACTATGCTCTAAGGTCCTTGTTTCATTTTTTAACGAGGTTAACACAGTAAAAGAACTATCCTTGTTTCATTTTTTAACGATCTTGACACAAGACAAGGAAATATTCTTACATCCCTTTTCATGGACCATACGAGAATATGGATCCCAAGAGGTTGTCACTGCATAGGAGAACCACACTCTGAGAGGAATACATGTCAATTAGTACCAATGACAGATTGGGTTCCAATGCCTTGAGTACATAATGTACTATACCATCTGTGTGAGCATCAGTAGATGTGGAGATGGAATGGGTAGCCACATAATTGACTTGTGGCATGGAAGGTATTACTTGTAAATAAGGACCAACAGGGGATGATGGTTGTAAAGGAGGCAGCTGGTGACCAATGAATGACAAGTGATCAATGGTCATTATTCTCCCTTCATGTGGAAAACAAACCACATGGAAAGAGCTCCCATGACATAAACCTAGTCGCGTCCAAGGAGAAGATTGAAATCTAAGGGACCTTGGACTACCATCACGTCTATATAGACAATCTTTCCTCCCAAAGTGATAAGGAACTTTGGAAGTATCCCTAAGGGTTGACTAGTTCCTCTGTTGAAATCCAACAAATTTTGGGTGACAGGCACAAGTTGTGGGGAAGCCAAAGCTTGCCAAGTAATAGAAGACATGATGATAACAGATGCACCTTCTTCTAATATAGTGCCATTTACTACCATATTATAGGCTTGTACTGTGATCTAGAAAGGCACATAATATGGAAGGCAGAAATAAATCAATTGACTCCAATCAACAGAAGCGACATAACTACTTGGTGGGGGCATGATATGATGCCCCCCCTTTCTCTGCAAGAATAGGAGAAGGACTCTCTTGAACAAACAGGATGGGAGGGTCACTTTTCGATTCATGAGAATCTGAGGAGATGAGAAGAACATGAGTAGTGTGATCATCATTATTCTCTTTAGGAATAGAGTGAACAACTAAAGGTGGAACCAAGTCGAAACTCTTTTCAACCAATGGTTGGTCGGAAACTGACAGAAGAGAGTCATGCTTAGGAAGAGCAGGATGGGCAAGAGATGAATCCAACTCAATCTCGTTACCAACTAGGAGAGGGTGAGAAGAAAGTCTCTGATAACCAACAGGGAGTTGGGGTTGAGGAGCCGTAAGGTTTTCCAAAACTTTGGAAGATTTATCCATAAGAGGAAAAAGGTGAATAAGATGCTTCCCTTCACATAACCTACAGGGGAATCTAATATTTCGCTTCTTCTTACCATCATTGGCTGAAGGTGTAGCATCGACATGATCTCTATAGGTCGACGGGGATGGTCGATTCAGGTCTTGAGACCATACCTCCAAGACTGGGAATTCCCGAATAGTCTCGAAGGAGATGGTCACCCTAAAACAGCTTGTAAGGGAATCTAACCTTTTGTGGAGGATCAGAAGGTTTGTCTATGGGAGGTGCATTTGGAGTAACAGCTGCACGGTTGGCCTCTCACTTATCTGACTTTTTCTTCTTTGTCTTCTTCTTCTTCTTCTTAGCCTCCTAGTTACTGGAGTTCAAACTTTCATCAGGGGAAGCAGAAGAGGAAGGTGAAGAAATAGGGGAAGAAGGTGAGAGGTCAACCTTAGAATCAACGTGATGTGGTTCAAATGAAGGATATTGTTGAGCAGGAGTTGGGACACTTGGGACCACCGAGGTCGAAAATAACCAGATAGGTAAACCAATGGTTAACCTAGGGAGGGACAATGTTGCCATATAAGGGGCACCATCATTTCCAGAAGAAGGAAAAGGAACAGGATTCCCATCCAAGGGGAATCCTTTACTGGTAGATATAACACCCTCCTCCCTCATCTACCCAAGCAACTGGCCAACTGGGGTAAACATGTGACAAGAGGCCACTATGATAATATTCAACCTCCTTGGTGACTTTAAGGAAATTGAATCGATGGAACATCACATACAGTCATCCAAATAACCTTCAGGAGACAAGTTAGCCACTCAGATTTCCTATCTCTGGGTCCCAATTTTGTTTGAAAGACTTAAGGGCAGGGTAACGCTCCCTAGAAACTGCCCAGGCGAGTTAGTTTCAAGACTAACGCTCCCCAACACTGCCTAGGTGCTTTATAACGCTTCCCAGACACTACCCAGGTGCTTTATAATGCTTCTCACACAGTGCTCAACCAAGTTAGCCTTAGCACTAATGCTAGCATTCTGGGATTTGAGCCACCTTTTTCGGCCTAGAGCCCAGGACACTGCCCAGAATGGAATGATCACTTAGAATTAGTAAGGATACAAGTAAATAATGATGCAAAAGAAATAATATAAACAATATCATCACCAGACCCTACTAGCCATGACAACCATTTCGTCAAACATATCATACCTACAATTGTAAATAACAGAATTAAGTGTAGGGATCTCATACTTATTTGAGAATCGCTATGAACCATTTTCCCTCATGCCACTTTCTACGTTATCCTCCATTAACTCACAAACACATATCCATTCATATAAAAGTCAAAACATGTTGAGAGCCATACATAGCTATTGTCATGAAATGTGCATATAACCATCATAATAGGAACATAAATACAATAAACATATTAGCCATCAAATCCATAAATGCATCAGTACCTTTACACATGAAAATCAAGGGAATGGATTTCTCATTAATGAATGGAATGAATCAACCAGAGATGGGACTACCACGTTCCACCCGACCGTAGAATGGTTGAGCCAAAACTCTCTTCATCCATTCACCCTTGTGCCATATTCCAAGCATGAATGTGGGATCTCATAGAACACATCAATCAAAACTCATCCAAGGCTTCCAGAGGCCATCCACCTCAACCCATCAAACAGTGATTCCACCTCATGGTCGGACATCACTAAAACCATCATTAGATTTTTCTTCATCCAAGCCTTCCGGGGCTTCCATAGCATTTGTCCAACCAAGGCTTCCAGAACTAGTAACTCAACCCACAACTTATATAGGGCTTCCAGAGCGTTTATTAAACCAAGGCTTCCAAGACTAGTAACTCAACCCACCAAGAGCTTCCAAAAAATTTATCCAACCAGGACTAATTACTCAACCCAAGCTGTTACAGGGCTTCCAGAGCGTTTGTTCAACCAGGGCTTCCAGGACTAGTAACTCAACCCAAGCTATGGAAACATGAGAACCAACCAAAACAAAGCAATGAAAGTGAACCCACAATCACCATCATTATCCAGGAAATGGCAAGGCTACGCAATCCACTGTCAATCCCGACCATCCTCCATGCAAATGAAATGTCATAACCAAGAAACCACATGCATGTGCCATGCATGCCAAAACTAGTGAAGAAATCATACATGCAACTCGATACCTGAAAGAAAATTTGAAGTAGTTGATGATGTTGATGCCCTCTTGCACTTTCTTGCTCTTCCTCTTCCTTCTTGCTCCAAGAATCCAAGTATGCCATACCCTCTAAGAGTGCACAAAGAAAACTCTAAGTATCCAAGAGTGTGAGAGAGATAGAGAGAGAGATTAATGAGAGAGCTCCAAAATTGAATTGATCAAGCCTTCACCACTGATCCTCAGAAGCCTTTTTATTAATGACGCCTCTATTTTCTTCATTTTCCATTATTTTCCTTCAATTTTCTCCTCACATGCAACCTGTGACCTTTTACCTTCCTTTTCTCCTAATTTCTTTTATTTTTCATAAATAAAATGCCAATTAATGCCTCATGCATTTCCAAAACCTTAACCATTTCCTTTGCCAATTTCCTTAGCCATAAACAACCTAATGAACATGCCCTAGGATGTCCCACCCAACATTCAACTTGGAATACGTGTCCCATCATCTGTGGTATTTATTTATTTTTATATGGAATTTTCACTAGGGCTATTACAAAACCCTCCCCCTTGGGGAACATTGTCCTCGGTGTTCAATGACACCTATAACCAACATTAATGCTGAAAACAAAACACACTACCCGTGGAGCTTTATAACACAGCTCATTGCAGTATTTACAATGAAATATCTACTCAAAATCAAAACAACATGACAACATACCACATACTGGAGCTTTATAACATAGCTCATTATAGTATTTACAATAACCACATATACACATATGCACATTTTCTCAACCAGCAAATAAAACAATATAATGCTTGCATCTGCAACAACGGAATCTAGAGGCTCATATTTCCACCCTCAAAGTAATACCAATATCCACCTCCTTCATAGGAAGTCCAGAGTCCACTACAAAGTCAAATTTGCATCCAATGTCCAGCATTATAATCTCGCACCACTTATCCTCTTGCTGAACAGTTACCAGCTCATTGTTCTAGGGCGCACTCCCATTATGCATCTGATTCCATCTAGCAATGCTATTGACCAAAACAAATCCATCCGTGACCTTACCTTCTTTGCTACACAGTCCCTCAGGAATCCAGTCACCCCTTCCATGCAGTCACTCACCTTCCAAGTTTCGCTAGCACCCCCATCCTGGGTAGTCCATCCCTTGGCAAGACTTCCTCACATCGGAAGATACAAAAACCAAGGCATATACCTGCCTCACAAATCATACCAATCATAGCATGCTCATGGAAATCAATGGACACAATTGGGTACCAGTGTCCCACAATGACCCTGCTCCTGAAGTGCCTTACCAGCATACTGCTACATGTTCCAATTTCTTTATTGTTGCAAATTCTTGCATTCGTTTCAATTACCAAACCGATAATTTCATGCTTCCTGTATCACGCAAATATCTTCCATCATTTTTAAAATAAATTCAAATCATACCTCATTGGTAGCTCTTCAATAAGATACATTTGCAATATTGTTCTCTTCCTGCCACAACAAATGAAACTAGCATATTTGACCAAATCAACATGTATAAAAATATCTCATTAGGTTAGCTCAAAACATAACCATCATAGATCAAAATCATAAATCACATGTAACCAACATAACCAAAATCATAAATCACATGTAATCATCATAAACCAGAATCATAAATCATATATAGTCATCATATACCATAATACTAAATCACATGCATAATAAAATTGAAATAATATACTGATACTTATCCTTCATCGATCCTTACTTTTGCCTTTGTTTTTTTATGTACACATTGGATCAATTGTTGTTAGTGTCGGTATCTTCATACCTCCATCAATGATCAAATTGCTCTTTTTGCATGCATATTAGGTGTCCCATCTGATTAGTTTCATTCCATTAGGTCATGGATCAACTGATGGTAGTGGTTTCATGTCAATTTCCCTCATGACATTCACCTGCTGACCTATTCACACATTCTTTTTAGTCATTTACTATCATCCAGTATCATTTCATTCATAAAAACTAGTTTTAGGGTTTTAGTCTCACTAGGTCTAGGGTTTGGCATCATGGTCATCCAAAACTAAATAAAAGGTCAGCAGGCACATGAGGAGGATAAATAAACTCATAAAATCATAAATTTTACTTCTTTTATGCTCAATAAATTTGTTTTACCTCAAAACTCTGTTTTGAGGTGAAAATAGGGTTTTTTTCCATTATTGTAAAAATTCCATGTAATTTCAATGTTTCTATATGTAATATGTATTCAAAGTTGTTCTTGGTGACCTAGTGACAAGATCCACTCCTGCCATGCAAGAAATCAATGTAAAAGTCCACCTCCAAAAAGGCAAAAGTCAAAAATAAAGTGAAACGGGGCATTTATGAAAAAGCGAGTAAAACACTAGAAAAGTGGGCTTGGTTAATGAAAAAATTAAAAGCAAGGGGATATAAAGGCCAATCCATGTGTTTGAGTCTTCATTGTTGCAAGTGAATGAGCTAATGGCAAAGAAATCATGTTTTTGAAGAAAGAATAAAAAACAGAGGAGAAATCCCAAAGCTTTGTCGGCACTACGCACCTGGGCTTTAGCGTTGTCCACCTGGCGCAATTTTTCCATTGAAAATTGTTCGGGTGATGCACATACAAAGTGCGTTGCACACCTGAGAGGCAGCACTGTGTACCTATCTGTTGAGCATCAAAACGACTCCCATCACCTTACTTTGCTTCAAATTTGTCAATTGACCTCTCATCAAGTAAGTAAAGATTCTCATCTTGTTTAGCAAGGAGTTTTTCATCAGTTGTGGTGATTTTCATGTTTCAAAAACTAAACCCTAGCTACCTCCAAATTGTCTCATAAGATTTGCAAAGGGTATTGTTTTCTGTTTTTTCTATTCCCTTAAATTATTTTCCTACACCTTATTCCCTTAAACTATTTTCCCTATATCCCTTTCCCTTTCCCAAAATCATTAACGCTCACTTCCCAAATCCCACTCCCATTTACCAAACCCTAACCCTATACCCTATTCCCAAACCCTAACTCTCACTTCCTATTCCTTCACTACATCCATTTCATTATCAAACCCTCATCTACATTCATAATACCAATCATTCCCTCATTCCCCAAAAGAAACTAGTATTCACTTCCTATACACATTATTCATCCTCATATTTTAAAATCTCTTCATACTCATCAGTTTTCACTCCAAATTCATAAGTATGGAGACAGATTCAGACTATGAGAGGAAACAGGAAACTTTCATTGATTCTTCCCAAGAAGCTCATGTACCAAGAAAACCACATAAAGGAGGGAAAATCATCTGGGAGGAGTCCACCACTCTCACTGAATTACTTGCTTGCCCTCTTGTTGTAACTTGTTTTAAACACCAGTCTTGTTATCAGTTTTGTGAAATGGTAGAGAGGGTGAAATATCATCATGAGCTGGCTAGGTTATTTGTTCTTCATCTTTACAATGGCTAGGTGAACCTTGTTGGTGTCTCTTTCACCTTAACACTTGAAACCATTGCAGCAGCAACAAGCATCCCTAATGTAGGTGAACAGTGGAATAAGGGGCAGCATGTGGGAAAAGAGCATGATGAGCCTTACATTAAGGCTGGTTATCACAGGAAAATTAGCAGGGTTTTTCCTTTCAAATACTTGCAGAACATTTATGCTCTTCTCATGAAACTCATCATCAAGTATTTTACCTGTGAAGGGAGGTTTTCCCACCTATATACATACCATGTCAGATTGTTGATGCATTTCACAAGAGTGAGGATGATGAACCTCCCATACTTTATATGTAGGAATGTTGAGAAGATGGCTCTATATGTGCAAAGGAAACCTTTTCCTCAACAGTTCAACAGCATTTACCACTTCTCACTAATTAAAATTGTTGTCTTCCATCAGCTAAGCTTGTTGAACATACCATGGGATACCTTCATCGCACATGAGATTTTCAAAGGCCCTCAGGTGATTCCATCAGTGCTTCAAAAGGAAGGAGGGCCTTCAAGACAGCCAGATGTTCATGAGACTGAAACTACAGGTGTGCCAGTGTTTGTCACCTATGAAAGAGGCACCAGGAGGATTTTTGCTGCTACCAGGCAAGTACTATATCCACCAGAGGTGGAATGGGTATCATTTTCTTCACTGAACCATAGGAAAATGCTATCTTCACCGGGGATGAAAGGGGCTTTTCCTTCTTCTCCAGCTGAACAAGTACATGGCAGAGACAAAGGAAAGCAACATATGCATGCAGAGGGCCCTACTGAAGGGAAAGACGGGGATTTTGTGTTGATTGAGGAGGATGACACCGATTTGGGCTCTCAAAGCTCAAGCCTCAAGGATATGATTATCAAAGAGAAGGAGGTTGAAATCCATGCCTTATTACTTGATCTTGAGAGGGCCAAATGGATCATAAACTATCTTGAGCAGGAAAATAAGCAACTGGAAGACAAGCAAGCTATTATGGAGCTCCAAACAATTAGAGAAAATAGGCAAGTGGCAAAGAGAAGAAAAATCAAAATGACATCCCTTGAGCAAGAAATTGAGGCTGACCGGGAATCATGGTTAGAGAGGGCAAACATTCACCTGGAGAAATTACTTGAGAAAGACAACAAAGAGAAGAAAATGTTGCGCCATATGGCCTATCACTACCTAACCCAGAACAAAATTTGCAAAACAAGGGTGAAGAGGTTAAAGGCTAAGATAAAAAGAGCTTTGAGAAGAAAAAGAGAGCACGATAAGCTCAAGATTTTGGCCGAAGCATCATTGGCCCAACAAAGCACCTAAAAAGGATCACTCATGCCAAATTTCAAGAAATTTGGAGCATTTTTTGTCATTTTTGAAGTAAAAAATAGGTTTTTCAGGGTGGTGTTGTGCTTTTGTTGGGGGCATCCATTTGCAAAAAGGTTAGTATTTTTGGAATCAGCATGAAAAAATATACATGCTCAAAAACGACTGAGAATTTTGGACAAGTTCTGGGTCTCCAAAAGGGAAAAAAACACCCAAAAAGTGCCCTCTCTGCCACTTTTTTGCCACACAGGAAGCAATCTTGGGAAATTCCATTTTTGGAGGGGAAAATGGACTTGAAATCCAAAAATTCAAGTTGTTCCATAAAGTAGACTCAACAAGCTTTCCAATTAGCTATTTTTCACCTAATTTGGACTTCAATAGGCCTTCCAAAAGTGGCCTAGAAAAATCGTTGCGCATAGGATCAGTGGTGCTGCGCATAGGAGGAATTTTGCCTGTTTGTCCATAATTTCGCCCAGTTTGACTATCAGTTGATTTTTTCTCTTCTCCTTGGTAAATTTGTAATGGTAAATCATGTAAGATGATGTAAATTTGATGAAAAATGACTTGTGGAGGTAGATACATCAGTTAGAGGTTGTTTGAGGTTCAATGAATCAGTTTCTATAATTTTAGAGGCAAGTTGTTCCACTGCCTATTTTCTAGTTCCTAGTTTAGATGTTGTTGAAAAAGATCCTTGACTCATGGATTCAACCCCTGATGGTTAGCATAGGTGGTTTGGTGCCTATATCATGTATTTTCTTAGTCATTTGTAGAGGTTGGACTCTTGTGGATGTATTGAGCTCTATTGTAAATCACTTTTGTAGTTTGGCAAGGAAATGAACTAGGGTTTTGCAGCATTTTGTGGGATTCTTGTGGTAATGTGTCTTGGCATTGCTTATTCCTTTGTTATTTATTGATTTTCTTGTGTGTATATGTGCCAGCATCTATTTCTTTCTTCATAACTAAATGAATCAAGAGAATTAGGTGGAATCCATTGATATTCAATCCTCTGCCTTGAGGCTACATTTCATTTTAAATGTTTTATGTTGTTTGAAGAGGACTCATGAAATTTTGCGTGCCCTCTCCAACTCCTCACCAGTCTTTAGACTTACCATCACATCTAATTCAAAGTGCTAAAACACTTGCCTACCTTGCCCCACAGAACCTCCAGCAAATCTGAGTTGATTTCCCAGACCCAAATTTGCTTTCCTCATTTGATCCAGCGACCAACCATCAAAATCAAACAAAATCCTCTAACCTAATATACCTAGCCTAAAATTAGCATTCATTTCAATCATCTCAAGCCCTATTTTCCATATTCTAATTGAGATTGACAAGGAGAGAGCCCTCTCTCGACCTGGTAAGGCTAGCTACCAGGTTAAGCGTGGTTTGATGTTACCCTAGACCTGTCTTCCTTCAGCCTGAGGTAGATTTAGGCCCTAACAGTTGCCACACCCAACAAACACCTAGTGCCTTCTCCTCCACCAGGTGCACATATGCCTAGTGTGCATCACACGCATACAGCCACCATGCAACACATGCACCTATACTTAACATCCAACACATACACCTACACCCAGTGTACATATGTATATATACATAATATACATAACAAGCCATGCATCCGCACACAACATGTGATGCCAAAAAATGCATACACATACACCCGATATAAAAAAGAACTCATACATATATACCCAATGTACAATGCCACAAAATACATGTACCCACACAGAGTATAACACAATAAGTACGCATGTCATGACACCACAAGTACACAATACACATATACGGTATCGCATGCCCGCAAAATAGCATACATGTCATGCACACAATATCATACGTACATAAGTATCAAAAATACAACATGTACACAATACCACTTGTACATTGTACCACCTGCACAATGTGTGCACAACATCACATGTACACGGCACCACCTACACAACGTGTACACAACACCACATGTACACTGCACCATCTATACAACATGTACAGAATACCATATGTACATAGTACCACATGCAGGACATGTATGCGACGCCAAATGTACACAACACCACATGCATGACATGTACACAACATCACCTGCACACAGCGCCACTTGTAAAACATGTACACAACACTACATGCAAACAACACCGCTTGTACAATCATGCACACAACACCATATGTACACAGCACCACATGTACAACATGCACGCAACACCGCATGTACATAGCACTGCATATCCAACATGTACATAACATCATATGTACACGACATATCCAACACGTGTAGAGAACCATATACATACAACACGGTATATCCATCATGCACACAGTTCAATATGTACAAAGCACTGTATATCCAACATGTACATGGAACCATATATACCCAACACTAAATATGCAACATTCATACAACATTATCTATAATAACACCCTGTACATAATATTGTATAAACATTATGTACACACACTACATATGCACATCACTGCATGCACACAACATCACAGATGAAACATGTACAACATATGCATAACAACAATACCACACATCCCAACCACATTGTCCTTACCAAGAAACCTTGCTTCCAATGTCTTATTCATGCTTATCTTGACATGTCGTGGACCACACTACTTTCATTTCGTTGATGTATCCCATAACATAGACATGATATAATCACATAATATCAACTCATAACCACGTGATACTGACCTCATATATTTGTCATCACTACTCTTCCCAATTGATTCCTCGTAAGACTAGGAACCTCTTCATGTCATTTTCTTGCGTAAGCAATCATTCCTCCACAAGAATGATTCTTGATGACCCTGTCGAACAGTGACATAGATACATAGACACATACATACATATACATAAACATGAGCATAGAACAATCATCATCCCGTCAGACAGTGACATACATACACACCTACATTTATAAACATCAACATAATCACGATCATAGCATAATTACTAAATACCAAGGTCAAGGTTATGAGAACTTCCTTTATTCATACACAACATTGAGAACAATCATTCCCAACATAGCCAAGGAAACTAACACCTTAGATCCATTTACTTTAGCTTTTCTGGTTCCTTTCTCATGATTGTATTTCCACCGTCCATTTACCGCAATGGACCCAACCATTCCAATCGACTATTATAGTCTTGCCTTCTATTGTGCTTACTCATGCATCGAGCTTCATCTGTATCTTGCATTTCCTTTTGGGTACCACATAGCTCTCCTCGAGCTACATTAACTTTCCTCTTTCCCAACCAATTCCCAAGACTCAAAACATAAAAGGCAAGATAAGAAACAAATGAGAAGGAAACCACGAAAACAAATAACAACACGACTCCACAACAAAGTGGCATGATCATGCACTAGACATAACAAAATTGCAATTCAAGCGCAAGCAAATAACAAAAGACCAAAATCACAATACTAAAAACAAACACCGTGACTCAATCCCCATTGTTCCCAAGGAAATTTCAACCTAAGCCTTCTTCAATATTTCATGGCAACCTCCCTTGCGATGCATCTCCTTGAATCATGTTGTCATTAACACATAATTGTTATTGCATAAATAAACATAACAATACACTAGTTACCTCAAATTTTTGTGCCAAGTACACTACCTTGCAACTGAACACATCCATGCCATCTCTCAAGGGACTCCAATCCTTTGACAAATCCACCTGTAACTAAAGACTAGCTAATATACCTTTCAAGTACATTTTCATGAATCTCGCAAATATCCACATTATTTCAAACAAAATCAAGGTTAATAAGACTTCTTGTATGCAAAGCAATCATTCGTTTGGAATTTGGGTTTCCAAGCATAGCCGAAGGAATTCTTGCCCAATTCCTTTCTTTTACCTTTTTACCTTGTTGTAAGTGAATCTTACCATGCACTGTTACATCACTCAACTTTTAGTTATATAAACACATCAATTATTACCTTGTCACGCTAATACCAAGCATGTTCCCTACAACTGCCCACACATGTCAACCACATGTTCCAAATATCAAGACAATCATATCTATCAATTTGAAATCAACCATTACTAAGACTAAGAATCTTGTCGTAATCCATAGTCAACTCACAGTCATCAGTCATAATACTACAACTATCACCTACTATATTCAAGTACATATCAGCTATCTCAACATATACACGTTAGTACAATCTTAAAACAATATCATTTGAACAAATACTCATATTATTCAATTCATCAAACATTCAACTAACTTGCAACATACCAAAATTAACTAGATGACATAATAGACACTAAACATTCAACATCAATAGACTAACAATCATGTCATAATCCATAGTGAACTCATAGTCATCAGTCCTAGTACTACAACTATCACCTACTATACTCAAGTACATATCAATTGTCTCAACACATATTTGTTAGTACAATCTTAAAACAATATCATTTGAACACATACTCATATTATGAAATTCATCAAACATTCAACCAACTTGCAACATACCAAAATTAACTAGACGACATAATAGACACCAAACATTCAACATCAATAGTGAAGCACCAAGTATACTATATAAGCAGCTTCATACTTTAGTGTACCTCAGGGGAGGCTATCTTGCCTACACAATCAATCTAGTTAGCAAGGTATAACTTTACAACTGTCAACTCAAACATAATTAATATCATGATATCCATAACACTAACTAACTAGCATGTTCACATCATAAGCTCATAAACATTTATCCTTCATGCATAACAACACACATGTACAATCAGTCTATGTTAGTACAACACCATATCACCAATATGTTAGCTCATACCTGAATATCGCAACCATAACCATCTACATAGGTAAAACCAAGTTAACAAAATACACATAACATCAAGATCTTCAATACAATGAACATAACCATCACACATATGACCAGTCCAATTTACAACAACAAGATCTCAATGAAATAACTCTAATCATCAAGCTAACTATCATTTAACAATAACAAGTTAACCTATAACATACTCATCAGCGACTTATAACATAATCATCAGGTTATCTAATCTAAAACAACAATAGAAATGCATACAACCACAAGTTACTATTATTCTTGACTATCTGACACATGTGTATATAAATATGCAAATCAACTATCATCTATCATGTATGTAATATGTTAACGCTTGAAATTTCACCTCAGGCTGATAAAGGTAAACCTCAAGGCTACATCAAACCATTTAGCCTCGTAGCTAGCCCTACGGGGCAGGAGAAGGCTCTCTCTGGTCTATCTCGTAAAATCGCCAATAGATGAGATGACCA
>APFE030908330.1:4230-124945 GCA_000404065.3 Pinus taeda | reverse complement strand
AAGTCAAACTGAGTCAAATCTGCGTTTTCTGGGCTGTACAGTGCATTTCTGGGCAATTCTGCCTGACATGTCGCGCCCCCCTGCCTGACATGTCACGCCCCGTTGGAGCCATGTTTGGGGCACTTGCAGGTGGCCAAATTTGGCAAGCGTAGGCTTGTTGGAAATTTCTATGAGTCTACTTTCCAACCCAACTGGAATTTTTGGATTTGGAGTTCATTTGCCCTGTCAAAAATCAATTCTCCCATGACAGCTTTCTGCAGTTCAAAAAGGTGGCAGAAAGTCAAAATTTTGCATGTTTTTTTACTTTCTGGAGGCCCAAAACTTCACAAAATATCAAGTCCATCCATGTGCATATGTAACTTTGCATGAAAAATCTGGAAATGCTGAGTTTTTTCAAATGGAGTTGCCGGGATGAATGTCTCACGGGGGGTGAGACCCGTTAATGAGCAAAAACCTGTAAATTGCCAAAAAATGCCAAAATTATCCAAAATGCTCAAACTTTCTTGGGATTTGTGCTGTGGCTGAGCTAATTAGTGCTATGCTCCTTCAAGGAAGCCTCGGCCAAGATACGGAGGGGATCGGGCCTCTTTCTCCGTTTTAATGCCTTTGCCAACCGCCTTTGAAGCACCTTCATCTTTGCTTTGCACACGTGCATCCGCGCCCAATAATGATTTTTCATGTTCCTCAGCAGTTTGTTATCTTGATTGGCCTTAGCCAACAACCTTTGCAAATGATCATTGTCCCAAATAAGCATAGATTCTCGATCTATGGGTCTCAAGTCACTGGGTCTCCTACGAGCGAATTCCCGGTCTTCACGAATCTTCTGCAACTCATATAGCTTGTGCTCATCCTCCAACTGTTTGTTTCGCTGCTCTAAATAGTTAATTATCCATTTTTCCATCAACAATTTCGTGTGCAGCGACTGGATCTCGGTACTTTGCTCTCGGATGATATCCTTGAGCTCTGTGCTAGGAGAACCGACGTCAAGATCAATAACTGGATCACCTGACAATCTCTCCTCAATCATGGGCTGCTTGCCCCTCTCTGATACCTGTGCTGCTGTCAAAAACGAGGCCCCTTCGACCTGGTGTGGAGATAACACTCATGGTGCTGATGAAGAAGGCGAGACCCCTTCCACCTAGCGTGGAGAAAGTACTCGCCGAGCTGCTGCAAATAAGGCCCTTGGGCCTCTCTAATAGGTGACCTGAGGTAAGGAGCTGACATGTCTAGTAACAGGGATGTCATGCTGATGTGATGGTCCTCCCTCCTCCTGAACAACCTCAGGATGTGGCAGTGATGACACTGTGAAAAACTCACGAGAGATGAACTCCTCCCATGAGATGCCCTGCTGAGTCAACTGATGCAATACTACTAGCTGAATCAAACCATGATGGTAAAGGCTCCTGTACTGCTGTGTCAGGGTCTTCCTCTGCAACGTGGGCACCATCCTCTGAATGTTCTGAAAGAAGAAAACCGGGATGTTCATCATCCTCACTCGGGTGAAATGCATCAAGAGGCGAATGTGATATGAGTACACTAGTGAAAATCTGCCCTCACAAGTAAAATAATGCATAATGAGCTTCACCATGGGAGCATACTCGCTTCTGAGAAACCTAAATGGAAACACACCTGCCATATGTCTCGTGAATGGTGGCCGAACATAAGGCTCAAAGAAAACAAAATCTAACAACTTGCGCTTATTCCACACCTCACCAACATTAGGTATCCCTGTAGCCTGTGAGATCACCTCGGGTGTCAATATAAAGTTTACCCCTGCAAGGTTGACCTGTCCATCATGCAAGTGTAAGACAAAAAGGCAGGCCAACTCTCGGTGGTGTTGAATCCGAGAGATCCTCTCGCAAAATTCGTAGCAAGACATGTACTGGAAACATGATACTGCCAAAGGACAAGCTTGTAACTCTATCAAAGAAGTGGGCTCCTCTCGCTTATGATGTCCACCCTTACCACCCCTACGAGGCTGCCTCTGTTCCTCAATTTCTGCAGCTGCTGATTGGTCATCACTTTGCTCATAAGTTTCGGTTTCTGACATAGTTTAGGAGCAAAGTGGACAAACTGGACTATTGTTTCTGCCTGTAAAAGTGCAGAATTTTATGCTCAAATGATTTGATGAATTAAAGGAGGCTTGAGCAATTCTGAAATGAGTTGGGGGAAGACAGTTTGACAGGTCGCGCAGCATGCCCAACAAGTCACGCCCCTCTTGACGTGTCGCGCCCGTTGCAAAATTCCTCTATGTGAGACCCTTTGACAGGTCGCGCACCTCCCAACAAGTCGCACACCTAGCTTGACAAGTCGTGCACCTGTCCTGAGCCCGATTTCAACCAGTTTTGCCTCAATTCACTTGGAATTTCACCCAATCTCTCTTGCAAGGGTTCTGAATACACAATGAGAGTGCAAGGAGGAAGTTTGGGCCTTTATAGGTTTCATTTGAAAAAATTTCATGCCCAAACCCACTTTCTAATGTTTTTTCATGACACTTTTAAACTTTACATGTTGTTGTCTTTTTGGTTTCCTTTTGTCCTGAAATTGACTGATTTAATGCTTTTGCTTGATTATTTTTGCAGGTAGATCATCTGAGGGACCTTGGCAAGGGGGCCAGGGTTGCATTTTGTTCACTGAAGACTTTCAAAATTTCATCACTTTTTTACAAATAAATGAAAAATGACCTTGGCTTTAAAAACAGGGTTTTTAAATCCAAGGTGAAGATTAATTGTACCAGATAAAAATTTAGAAGAAAAACCTTTACAATCATCCCTCTGGCTTACTGAACACTAATTGAATTTCAAACACATGACCTTGTAATATTTTTGACCAAAACCCTAGACCTAGGAAATTGACCTCAAGAGAAGACAAGACAAGCTTGAAAGAGCTTTAATGACTAAAATGACTTAAACCAGCAATGCCAAGAGGGGTATAAACACATCAGCTCCTCCATCAGGGTTATGGCATGCCTAACGGGATGCAAAAAATTGACATTGATGAGACACCTACCTATGAAAAATGCAAAGAGTTTTGATCGCTGATGGAGGGCTCAAGACCGACTCTAACATAATCATAACATCAAAAAACATGTACATAAACCTAATGTATATAACCCTAATGCATATAACAATCCATTAACTAACATACCTGCATGTTGAACATACAATACTTATATGATGATCTGCTCTTACCCCAAATTCCAATGCTGCAACCATTATGATGATCTACATCTATTGCTTTACCTCAGCCAAAACATTAACATTATAACAACCAATAACATCATGATGACCTAAATTTCATATAATGACTTCACAAGGCATGTTTTACCTACTATACATGCATAATATAACCAAGACCATACATGCATAACAACTGCATATCCACACATAACAAATGCGTACCAAACCATATACACATGCTTCTAGCTAGAGTCCAGTCATCAATGCGTGACCATATCAACTTCACAAAACATGACCTAATGCATGACAACAACAACCGCATCACGTGCACTTGAGAATATGTGAACACTAACGTGAATAACAAATTCATATACAACCATGCACTCATGATGACGTACTCCACGACAACACCTTCAACCTTCACATGGCAAAATTACTACAACCATCATCAATACCATGCAAATGCAACAAGCACATGGAATACATGTATAAGGAACACATATGCAACCAACATGAAAGCATGATCAACACACAGCCCAAGGAGAGCACAACCACGCCCTGATACCACTCTGTAACACCCTCCTCCCACATCTACCCAAGCAACCGCCAAGCCAGGGTAAACATGTGACGAGAGGCCACTATGATAAGGTTCAACTTCCTTGGTGACTTTAAGGAAATGGAATCGACGGAACATCACATACATTCATCCAACTTCATCTAAATAACCTTCAAGAGACAAGTCAACCGCTCAAATTGCCTATCCCTAGGTCCCACTTTTGTTTGAGAGACTTAAGTGCAGGGTAACGCTCCCTAGACACTACCCAAGCCAGTTAGTTTCAAGAATAATGCTCCCCAAACACGGCCCAGGTGCTTTATAACGCTTCTTAGACACTGCCCAGGCAAGTTAGTCTTAGCACTAATACTAGCATTCTGGGATTCAAGCCACCTTTTTTGTCCTAGAGCATGGGACACTGCCTAGAATGGAATGATCACTTAGAAATAGTAAAGATGCAAGGAAACAATGATGCAAAATAAATAATATGAACAAGATCATCACTAGACCCCTACTAGCCATGACAGGCATTTTGTCAAACATATCATCAACATGTAACCTACAGGTGTAAATAACAGACTTAAGTGTAGGGATCTCATACTTATCTGAGAATCGCTACAAACCATCATTCCCTCATGCCATTTGCTGCATTATCCTCCATTAACTCATAAACACATCATTCATTCATATAAAAGTCAAAACATGCTGAGAGCCATACATAGTTGTTGTCATGAAATGTGCATATAACCATCATAATAGGAACATAAATACAATAAACATATTAGCCATCAAATCCATAAATACATCAGTAACTTTACACATGAAAATCAAGGGAATGGATTTCTCATTAATGAATGAAATGAACCAACCAGAGATGGGACTACCATGTTCCACCCGACCATAGAATGGCTGAGCCAAATCTCTCTACAGCCATTCACCCCCATGCCATATTCCAAGCATGAATGTGGGATCTCATAGAAAACATCAATAAAAACTCGTCCAGGGCTTCTAGAGGCCATCCACCTCAACCCATCAAACAATGATTCCACCTCACGGTCAGACATCACCAAAACCATCATCAGATTGGTCTCCATCCAAGCCTTCCAGAGCGTTTGTCCAACCAAGGCTTCCAGAACTAGTAACTCAACCCACAGCTTATACATGGCTTCCATAGCATTTTTCCAACCAAGGCTTCCAGGACAAGTAACTCAACCCTCCAAGGGCTTCCAGAGCATTTATCCAACCCGGGCTTCCAAGACTAGTAACTCAACCCAAGCTGTTACAGGGCTGCCAGAGCGTTTGTTCAATCAGCGCTTCTAAGACTAGTAACTCAACCCAAGCTATGGAAACATGAGAATCAACCAAAACAAATAAATGAAAGTGAACCCACAATCACCATGGCTATCCAGGAAATGGAAAGGCTAGGAAATCCACTTTCAATCTCAGCCATCCTCCATGCCAATAATAGATCATAACCAATAAACCACATGCCTGTGCCATGCATGCCAAAACTAGTGAAGAAATCATACATGCAATTCGATACCTACAAGAAAATATGATGTTGTTGATGGTGTCGATGCCCTCTTGTGCTTTCCTTCTCTTCCTTTTCCTTCTTGCTCCAAGAATCTAAGTATGCCATACCCTCTAAGAGTGCTCCAAGAAAACTCTAAGTATCCAAGAGTATGAGAGAGAGAGACAATAATGAGAGAGTTCCAAAACTGAACTGATCAAACCTTCACCACTGATCCTCATAAGCCTTTTTATTAATGAGGCCTCTATTTTCTTCATTTTCCATTATTTTCCTTCAATTTCCTCCTCACATGAAACTTGTGACATTTTACCCTCCTTTTCTCCTAATTTCCATTATTTTCATAAATAAAATGTCAATTAATGCCTCATGCCTTTACAAAACCTTAGTGATTCCCTTTCCCAATTTCCTTAGCCATAAACAACCTAATGAACACCACCTAGGATGTCCTTCCCAACATTCATCTTGGAATATGTGTCCCATCATTCATGGTATTTATATATTTTTACATGGAATTTTCACCAAGGCTGTTACAGTAAACTCTGGAAATGTTGCCATTGCAGTCGACCCTAAAGAATCACTAAGGAAGATAACTTTAACCAGGAATACTTCGTGGGTAGTTAATTTTAAGACACTAAAACAAAACTTTGCCTTTTCATATTTTAAGAGCCGATAAAAGAGCGAAAGTTGACTCTAGGCTCTTTCGAAGTTAACGAGCTTGAAAGGACAAGGGCTTAATGATCTTTTCAATTTTAAAGAGTCAAAAATATCAAAATGACTACTCAGGATAATCTAGGCAAATGGATTACCAGGTAAACAGTGAACTACAGAATACCTCCTGGTGAACCGAAAAGTACGAGCAAGCAATCTCCTCGAATGTTGTGTCTGGTGCATCGCGTTTACAAGGCGGAAAACTCGGCTTCCTATGGATAAAGGATTACAAACCTAGTGGGGTCTCCCTTTATATACGCGATGGTATGAGGAGCACAAGTCCATACTAATGATGTCTAAAGTTAACGACATATACTAGATTTAAAGACGTCAGAACACGTCTCTAACCTAGACCACTAAATGTGAGTGTTAAGTTTCAATGCTTCCTTAGGTTAATTTAATAAATGTTAATGATTGATCTTGAATTAAGTTTCAATTCCAAGGCCCTACCATTGTCATTTGAAAACTCCTATATGCAACTATATGAGAAAAGAAATATTTCTTCGATGAAATTTTTCATTGATTGAGGGATAGAGAACACACAATCAATGCAACAACCAAAGAATGAAATCTTTTACTAATACATGTCTTAAATGCACTTAATCTTCCCTTAACAACAAATGAAGTTTCATTTCATTTTCATGCCTATGATGATGCAATTCTAGCTTCTTAGTAGCACTAATGCAATATTTTTGCTTAAGTAAACTAGAATGATGTTCTTCTTTTCACAAAATGCAAAATGAATCTTTCACATAAATAATTTTAATGAAAATTTTCACAATTTTGAACAAACAAGCATTAATAAAATCCAAAGCGTTATAAATGAAACTAAAAGAAACTTCTTCCCTGAATTGAACGAACAAAACACATAAATTCTTCAATCAACAAACCAAACAACATAATCTATGCTCAGAAAGAGAAAATAGACACTCGGAATAAGAGAACAAGCGAGACTCTTTCACTCATGCAATTGAAAATGAAGCAATGAGGATGTTGCGACCGAAAGATGGATTAAATGAAGCAACAAATCAAAAACTTGAAACAATTAGTGAATTAACAAATCACCGGAAATTTATCTAGATGTCCTAGGGTCATAGGAACCATCCAAAAACTCAAAAAATCAAGTAATGAAACTTCAAGCCAATCAATCAATCAAACCTAGAAAACAAAGCATCCTAGTCATCTTAGTTCATAGGGAGAATAGACGTAGACAAGCCAAGAAACAGAATCTAGGAGGGAAAGACACATTGGCATATGGTTTAAAAGAAACCTTGGTTTCAACCTATAGGTATCAGTGTGACTATTTAACGGGTAGAATGCGCCATAAACAGTTGTGGAGCAACTATTTAAGCAGAACTAGTGTTGGTGGGCACTACTTTCAGCAAAGTAACAGCATTTATCGAGGGATTCGAATAAAAATAAAAATAAAAATTATCAAACCATAGACAAACTAGCCACTCTAAATTCAAAATCAAAGGCTGCAAATGGTATAAAATTCAGAAAGCAAAGAAGAAATGGTGGTACGACAAAAGTCATCACAAACCACGAGATGAAGAAGATCCAAAGAGAGGGATTCTCCCCAACGAAGTCACCAGTTTGTGGAGTAGGAAGATTCTCTTTGTAGACAAAGACAATCCCTCTAGCCTAGGGGAAAGGGTATAGCCACAAACAAGACAATCTAACATAACTTCCCTTAGATTGAGAATGGATAAAATCCTACCTCTTGTAACGCTTATCATTGTTCGATGATATTCTTGTGTTTTTTCTCCAGTGATCAGCTCCTTACTTGTTAATCAAACACCTAAAACAAATAGACAAGAAACCAACGCACACATGATAACATACAATAGAGTTCAATCTACTTAAGAGGCTAAGGAGTTTTAAGCTACCAAATACAATATTGCAATTGATATAGGAAGCAAAATATCAGTTGTATTATTATTGCAAAAGGGAAAGTACAACCTTCGCCTTAGCGTTGCAGGTTTCCTTCAATGGGTTTGGGTCCCAAGCATCACTTTAACATCTCCTCAAACACCTCAATCATGGGAGTTTAAGGTCTCTTTATCCTTGTTCACACCACAACATTCTACAAGTTATTCTCCCTTTAACAAGCTCTTAACAAACATAAACTAAGAACTAAGACTAGCAAGCTCTCCAATCTTCCAAGCTGAATCCAAAATGCATCCAAAACTACATCCAAAGCTAGTAGAGGTTAGAATAGAAAGGGATTATATAGTCATGAGAGAGGGGATGTGGTTTCGCTTATGATGGGAAGAAGCCTTATCTCTTGGGTTAGTTCCTTCTTAATAGGGGGAAGGAGCCCAAACAGTCTCTCTCAGCTCTATCTCGACTAACCATTTACCAGACTTCTGTTCATGAAGCTTCTAGACCTAGAAGCTTTGACTCCATTTTTTAAAAAAATCCAAAAGAGTATTGGTGCAGGTAATCAAGGGATAATAGCGCTGATCAGCGCAAGGCTCAGTGCTATTCTCAGCAAATCGACGCGGGGACGAAACTAAGGGATACATCAGACTTTAAAACTGGGTTTACAGGATGTATCTCTGGAAATGATGTAAATGGAAAATGCTTTGCATATGGAAAGTGACTCAAAGAGATGTTCTTCATGATAGGGAATTACACATGGTTTACTAGAGAGGTCCTCCAAGATCAAGGAACATGGAGTACAAGGACAATGACAAATTACTTTGTAACACCCTCCAATATTCATGGAGTGAATATAGGCCTCTTTATTATCCAAAATGTCTAGGTGGGATCTAAACATAGAAGCAATTCACAACAAACCACTAGGATATTAATGCCATATTATGGCTCGTCATATTACATTGTTGAATGGAGAAGGCTAGCAGAATATAAGCATAGCATGTTAGCATATGGCCTAAATTTGAATATGTATACACATAATCTCCAATTAGAAAGTGAAAAAGAAATGAATATAGTTCATCTTATGTATATAGATGGATGTGCATACACACACACAAATATTACAAGATTTATAAATAGTAGTAAAGGAAGGGACCCTATTGTAAGATCGAAATGTCAATTTTTTGAAATTATAAATGATAAATATGGAGAAATGGAAAGAGAGGTTGATAGATTGATAATGGTTGAGGCTATTATGGACCATAGCATTGGGGATGAGTTATTTATTAATCACCCCTTCTTAAAAAAACACTCATGCGTGAAAGAAAAGGGAAGAACAAGGTCTCCCTAAGGTGTTCTTAAGGGCATAAAAACCAAAGAATAATCAATCAGTGTGGACTGACGTTTTATAAACTATGTTGTCAAAATTGTGTTTTATTTCAAATTATTGTATAAAAAAGGTTGTCTATAAAATGATGTTCCGTCTATATATATATATAATTTATATATATATATATATATAATATAATATATATATATATTATATATTATAATTATATATATAATTATAATTAATATAATAATAATATATTATTTTTATTGTTAAGACATATTTCAATTAATTTTCTTTGAAATTGTGATTTATCCAATTGTTTCCTAACATTAAATAATGCTTGTGTTTGTTGATAGCTAGAAAATATTGATGATACACCTACTAATACCCAAGGTCAAACTCGCCTATTAATATTTGGACGGGATGATCCAAACCATACCAAGGAAAGAAAAGCAAGATTGAAGAGAGTGCCACCAGCTGAGAAATTGAAAGAGTTTATGAGATTAGGATACATTGATGGCATGCCACCAAGCCTTAATGATGGTGATGATTGTGAAAATGATATGCATGAAGAAGGATTGAATGAAATGATTATAGATTTATTTGGGGATGAAAACAATAATGACGATAATGATCATATGGTTGACAGTAATGATGATAGAAAGGGAAATTACCACCAACATAATCTTGATGATAACAACTTGAAAGACTCAATCAAGAAAGCAGCTAAGACACCCGTGTTCAGATAAGGTGCAAGTAGAACCTTAAAAATTTCATGCACATTAATATTATTAGAAATCATTACTATTTGGTTGGTCAAACAAAGGGTTCACTACCCTACTGAAGTGAGTTGAAATATATTTCTTACTTTACATTGTCAATTGGTGTACATAATTCGTAAACATTCATAAACTTTGTTTATATTTCGTTAAGGGAATTTTAAAACCATATATTGTATATAAACATTCTTAGTATATATTAAAATATCAAACATGTTCATCATAAGTCAAATATTAAATTGATTTAATCTCGGGCAATATTACAGGGCATTAAAAACGAAAATATTCCCTGAAGAGAACATGTTTCCATCAACTTGCAGAAAATCACATAAATTGTTGGTTGAGTTGGGGTTTGAATATAAGAAAATTCATTTATGCAAAAATGATTTAATTTTATACATAAATGAATATCAATACAAGATAGAATTCCATGTATGCAAAGAGAAGAGATATCATACAAATGTACAAGGTCCTATAGTTCCAAAGAAGGTTTTACATCACATGCCAATTATACCTAGACTTCAACAAATGATTATTTGCAAGTCACTTGACAATTGATGGAATGGAATGCAAACAACATGAGTAAATATGGATTCATGTGAATTCCATCCGACTCCAAAGTAATGAAACACATAGAGGAAAAATGGCCAAGTGAATTCAAAGATGAACCCCGTAGTATTAGGTTTCTTCTTGCAATTGATGGAGTGTGCCCATTCTCTTTCATAAGCTCAAATTATAGTGTTTGGCTAGTTGGATTGATAGTATACAATATTCCCCCATGGATGAGTGTTATAAAGTAGCACCTTTTCATAACTCTCATTGTTATAGGAAAACATCGAGTAAAAAAATGGGCATTTATCTTGTGTTTTTTATTGATGAGATTGTTATGTCTCCAAATATCACCCTTGGTGTTTGTGATGCTTGATTTATGGCCTAGGGAAACCCCTCCTTCCAGACTTGGTCCAAATATTTTAAAAACAGTGTTTTACTCCATGTATGCTACTTTTCCCTATAATAAAAGTGTGTACACGTGAGTCAGTTTATACTCAACCCACGTTTATGTGTTAAAACACTTAAAAATTTAAATTTCCTTAATTATGGGCAGAGATCACGAATTTTACCTATTGATTACCTCTTAGTGCCCATGGCCCAACTCTTCCCAACTGTTTCCCAACTAAAAAACTAATTTGGGAGAAGTATAAAAATACTTCAACGGGAAGGCCTTTAGGAGGAGAGAAATGATAGAATTACTATACTGAGATTATCCCTTGATCAAGTCTGAAGTATCCTTATGCTTCAAGCACTTCCCCAAGTTCAGGAAACCCTTGTTTCCTTGAGCGTTGATATTCTTTCACTTGTTGGAGATACCATGGTATTGGTTATGGAAGGAGGTTGTTGAAGACTGAGACTGGACGGACCTGGAGGGCAGTTCCACTTGGAGCCAGAAGAGGAAGACTCAAGTGAACTCTTTCCATATTTACTATAGTTTTATACAATAAAATGAAACATTGTCTTGTTCCCGAGATCGACTTTGTTTATGCATCAGATGTTATTGTTATGGTTTATATATGAATGACTATTTCAATGTATAACTAACCATCTACTTATATAATATAAATTTGATTTCACTAAAATTCTTTATCTATATGCTGCTATGTGTATTCGAATTGGTTGATTTATAGGTTCGAAGATCATTAAGAGTTGCAGAGGGTTTGAACCCTGGCTGGAACTACCCAAATGAAGGACATCTGGGTATGTTTATCCTCACAGACTTAGTTTGTTTAAGCATGTTTCCTGAGTTGTATGTGTGTTTCTTACTATAGATTACTCCTGCTCTGTTAGGGTTCTAACCCAAAGCCCTAGGGGACTTATTCCCTTAACAAAATTGGCGACTCCACTAGAGATAACAATATTGTTATTCCTAGTTTAGGTTGTTCAGTGTTAGTCAGGGCTCAATTCTTAGTTTTCTTGTTGTGACAGTATTGCCTGCTCCTGTAGGAACTCAGACTTCAAGTCTGATATTTTTCGTCAGGCCTTATTTTTTATTTTTCTTGTAAAACTTCTTATACGCACCTTTGTATGTTTACAAAAGCGTACACATGCTTGTTTCTGTGAACTGAAACCACATATACACAATTTTCTTTTGGCAGAAGCGTGTGTACACACACCTATGTAGGGACACAGTGGCGTATACAATTTTTTGCATGCTTTTTTCAAATCTTTCTGCCTAGAAAGATTTGTTTCTTGGTCTGTGTGGTTTCTGAGTGGTCGGTTTTTGTCTCCAGATTTTAATTATTCAGTGAGCTTACTATTTTGAATTCTCTCCTGCTTTGAAAATTTTTGGTCTCGGCTTGCGTTAGAGTGAGTTTTATGATTTGTGTTTGGGCACACAAGGCTTCTCATAAAGGTTCTTGATTGTTTTGGTCTTCCAGAATAGAAGATTGTTTACAATCTTTGTGTCAAACTTCATTACTGGTCTGCTTGCTTTGCTTCCCTTTATTTTTGTGGTCATACACTTTTTTTTTCTTTTCGAAAGTTTCTTGTTTATGAATTTGAGAGTTTGTCTTTCCTGATTTCTTGATCAATTTCTCAAAGCTCTTTTTGTTGCTTTTGGATCATTTAGTGCAAGTTGAGACACCTTTTTGTTCAAGTTTTCATTCGTGTTGAATTGGTAACTTACAAAGTTTCCTTGTGCTTTGCTTTCGGTCTTTGATTCTTCGGTGAAATTTTGAGTGCTTTTGAAAAGTTGTTTTTCATCGCTTCTTGAAAAAGAAAAGTTCTTCAAAAACATTGTTTTTGTTTTCTTTTGCCGAATTTGATTTTAGTTTCTTTGGTTTTGTGAAAGTGAATTGTGATTTTTCGAGATTTACCTTGCTAATTTGGAGGAAAATTTGTATTTGAAACTTGCATTCTCTTCAAACATTTAAGTTGGCTTATTAAAAAGTTCTAAACAATTGCTTTCAACTCTTTTTATAGTAATCTAGAATTTCGCATTATCATGTACACCTTGCATTAGGGTAGTTTTGCATTATTAAAGCATCAATAGTTTTTAGTTTTTATGAGTGTGAGGTCTGCTATAAGAAAAGAAAAGGAAAAAAATTATGCTTTACAGAAGTTTCTTAGAACCCAAGTAGAAGTTGATTTTCATCGAAAAACAAACAATTGCATTGCATATAAGTTAGTTTTTCATTAATTTCTTTCGCGTCATAAAAAACACCAATGGTTTCATTTCCATATTGTCCCTTGACTTAAAAGAATAGCCACTTAAAATCAAGTGCTTAATAAAATAAACCAGAACTTTTTATAATGTCAATCTGATACACCAACAAGTTTTAGTTTTATTTAGGGCCTTGGATTAGGCGAGAGGAGAGTAAACTCTCCAAGGCCATTCTAAATTGTAAAACATAGAAGTCTGATTAAAGAGTGAAATCCAATAGTGTTAGGGAGATTGGGAAAGCTCTGTGACTGGGAGTTAAGCACAAGGGTTTGTGAAGATAAGGATGAGAGATACCCCTCTCTTACTTGTCGGATCTTACCTCACCATTGTTCTTCCTGGCTTCTGATATGAGTTGGTATCTTTAGTTGCATATCCTAGGGATCTACACAAGTGGCTGTGGAGGGGAATCTTGTGGCACTTGAGGTTGACGTTGCATCACGTTCAATGGTACTTCTGGAGGGCACCCTTGCGAAGCTTGGGGGCTTGCACCGGAAAAGGTTATTGTCTGGAGGTCAGCGTAACTACCTCTGATACCTTCGCTAGTAGACCTGGGGTGTAATTACCACAGTCTATTTTCAGAAGGCCCTTATTATTAACTTTCTTGTATTTTGATGTCCGGTCCTAATCACCCGGAGCAGAAATACTTGGAAGTTGTTTGATTGTTGAATTCTTTAGGGACATTTTTAGTGTGTGTTATGTGCTCCTAGTCGGCCTAGCTTTCAATTTTTTTTAGTCTTTAAGTAGATCTTATAAAAATAATTCAAAGTGGCTGACCAACCACCTCGGCGGTCCCGTAGACTTCGTGGGCTTTCACCTGCAAGTCTAGAGCCTTCTCCTAGAAGGCGTAGGAGCGATTCTGCTAGTGGTTTTCAGCCAATGGCAGTCGGCGCATCGGAGATTGATCCTCCACTTAGGGGCATTAGTTTACAAGATAGACCCGGTACTACTATAGAGTTAGAGAGGAACACACCAGTTCTTTCTCGAGTACTCTTCCAATAGGAAGATAGTATTGAAGTGGAAGAGCTTCAGAGTCTATTGCAGCTCTGAATTCTCCTCTGCCTCCAGATCATCTAGACATATTGTTATACATTGAAACTCTGACTTACAGGCCTTCAAGCTCGGGTCCACACACATCTATCCCTTCAATGACCACTACTGGAAGCATGGCATCCACCACGAGTGTTGCAAGTGTGCAGACTCCTATGTCAGTGCAAGGGGGAGGAACTATTTCCATCCCCTCTACATCCTTATTTTGGTTTACTGCTAGCACATCCTTATTTGGGTCTACTTCCATTCCGTCGATGAGTGGAAGTTCTCAAGCCAATCCAGTTTTGGATTCTTCTCTTTTGGAATGCCCTCTCAAGGTATTCCTTCACTTCCATTAAGTGTATCATTAATCGCCTCCACGTTCATGATGAGTGGATCAGCCTCTTTTCAGGGTTTCCCATTTGGAAGTGGTCATATATTACATTTCAATCTGACAGTGGGGTCTATGCCTTTTCCTTTCACAGGTCAAGGTAGTAATCCCTTCCAGAGTTGGACAAGCCCTGCGGTTAGTGGGATAGGAAATGGGAATCAGTTTTTCGGCCAACAAGGGAATGTGTTGTATTCCTCAATGAATTAATTCCAAAGTCTTCCGCCCTTATCTAATGCTTGGAACCCTTACCAGGGGTTGTCAACTCCTTACAATAATTTGTCGAGGGGAATCTTTGCCGATTACGGAGGTTTTTCGGCCGGAGTTGGTCAAACTCTGAGTTTTGCTAGACCACAAGGGACACCTTTTGGTTCAGTAGGTTCTACTAGTTACTTCGGGCAACCTAGTGCCTTTCAAAATCCAAGTCATTCATTTCAGAATTTTGGGAACCCTGCCCAATCTAGGTGGAATCCCCAAGGTCCTCCATGACTATCGTTTCTGGCCACACTTAATCTGCCAGACTTGACTAAGTTGACGAATGATCCAATCAGATACAATCTAGCTTGGCCTCCGGTCCCAACCAAACTTCCATCAGATATTCCTAAATTTGAAGGGTAGAGTGGTGAAGACCTGGGCGACCATGTAACCACGTTCCATTTATGGTGCTCATCTAACTCCCTAATTGATGATTCGATCAAGTTGAGATTATTTAAGCGCACCTTAACTAGGAATGCAGCTAAGTGGTATATAGAGTTGCCTGGGGGCACCTTTATGTCTTTCGCCAATTTGGCTAACATTTTCTTAAACCATTTTCAGTTGCCTATCCGTTACGAAGCCGGAACTGAACTTCTAGCCAATTTTCATCAGGACACGGCTACTCACATTTCGGATCATATCTAGGAATGGAGACGAAGAAAGAGGCTCATCAAAGCCAAAATTCCACCTGAATTCCGTCTCGAATGGTTTATAAAATCATTACAACCCGAGATCTCCAAGGATGTTTCTATGTCTGGGGTTTATTCGGAAGAGCAGGTTATCTTTCGCGCCCAGTAGTTAGAACTAATATATTCTCAATCTGGGACTCTTCAAAAAATCTTGCCTAATGCTCCTAGATCCACGGTTGATATACCCAAACTGAAGCCACGTCCGCATGCTGGCGGTATTGTTGCATCGATTGATGCAAATGCGGTGAATCTTTTGAGCCAATTACAGCAGTTGTCTCTACAAACTGCTTCTTCCAATCAGGTTGCACCGTCTACTCCTTCGTCTTCCCAACCTTCTTCTATAACTGTCGTTCAGGCTTCTAACCCCAAAGGAAATCAAAATTCTGTTGGGAAGAAGAAGGGACAAGGTAAAAAGAAGAATCGTGATGGGAAGGGCAATGCGAACAAGCCTGACGATGGTGTCAATGAGGGTAGAAATGAGTCTAAGAAGAAAGTTAAATTTCCATGCAAGTTATGCAGTGGAGATCATTTGACTCATATCTGCCCGAAATTTCAAGATGCTCAGTGCTTGTTAGTGCAGCAAGGGTCTTCTAGCTCCCAAGTTGTCTTAACTAACCCTTTCCCCCAAGGGCAATAGTTACTTGCTGGTGCAAACTCAAATCTTGGTACCTTTACTGGGGGCAACTAGGAGGGGGACAATTCCTCAAATGTTTTCATGATGAGTTATAATGTCAATGTGGCTACACAGTCACGAGATTATGGTGAAGAAGAAACATATAAGGATAAATCTATTCCCAGAACTACAAATCCACTTCATATTAAGAGACTCTCTATCGAGTCTATACCTCGGATACCAAAAGGTTCCACCAAGCACACGATTGTCAACCCTAATGCTAGGGCAGCCCATAACTACTCCATTGTGGAAGATCTAGCTCAAATTCCTTGCGCTATGTTTGCTTTAGACGTACTCCAGTCGTGTCCTTCTCAAAGAAGTGCTTTGCTTTCGGCAATAAGGGTAGTACATCCAAAAAATTCTTCAACGCTCACTTTTGATATGCTCAATGTCAAAAAGAGACTCCCTCATCATATGGTTTTCCAGATAAAGTCTACTTATTGGAAAACCAATATTTTTCGGACAGTTATAGATGATGGAGCTTCCACATTCGTAATGTCTATGTCATGTTGGAAGGCAATTGGATCACCTTCAGTCATTCCTTCACCGACCCTCTTAACAACATTTGATGGTCATTCTCATAGGCCACATGGAATTATCCCAGCGTTTACTATATGTGTTGGAGGAAAGGTCGTTAATGTCAAAGTAAAAATTGTTGATGCCAACCTCGATTACAATCTCCTCTTAGGACGGAAATAGATTTATGAAATGGATGTTGCAGTTTCGACTATGTTTCACGTCCTTTGTTTTCCTCATGAGGGGAGAATTGTTAAAGTTGATCAATTGAATTATTCTCCAGTTGACCCTCATGCAACTTCGGATTCTACTGTTCCATTGGTGGATAAACACTGTCAATCTGTTGAGAATCTAGGAGTTGGGATGTACTCTTCCTTGATGGGTGTATTTGATCTTCCCCCTCGTTCAGCTAGAATCGATATGATTTCATCCTCCAAGGAGCCTTTATGGAAAGAGTTTGTTCAAACTCATTATTTTTCAGATCCTAGAACCTTGCCTTCATCTGTGACCACATCAGATGAGGGGCAGATGGGTGGAATAACATCTCCTATGTCTACGGCAGAACTTAGATATGGATTTATCGACAACTCTGTAGACGACCATCTAACTCCTTTTCAAAGGAGGAGTTAGATGGTGATGTGGCTCCCGCTTGGACGCTTGACTCTACTTCTACTATGGATTGCTTAGATACAAATTTTCCATCTGACGAAGCAATTTTTGAAGCAATGAAAATTATAGATCGACCATTGGAAGATTTACATCATCATTCATATCTTCGTCCTCCTTTGCAAGAAGTCGAATCTAGGTCCTCCAATCTGCTTACTAGTGATGTTTGTACAGTGTCAAACCCTTTGGCTCCAACACATTTATCTGCCAAAGATCATATATTGATTGGATCAAGAACTATACCTGTAAACATCTATAGGAACCATCCGGGGGAGCCCCCTGATGGGCTCTACCTCAAGAAGTACTTTTCTTAGGTTACGGCTGAGGAATGGCTTCTTTGTATATTTTGTATTTTTGTATTTTTGTACATATTTTATCAGGATTTTTTGTGATATCGACACTTTTTTGATCTGCTTTGGCAGGTGTTGATGGATGACTTGGTCTATTTCGGATTCGCTGATGGTGCTAATCGGCACAGTCGGAACCTCGCTTCCGCAGCTTGGGTGATTTATTATCCAACTAGTCAGTTGAAGGTGTTAAGGGGAGTATATATTGGTCCTACGTCAAATAATATTGCCAAATATACTATCACCATTAATTTACTATCCAAAGCTATTTCTTATGGAATCGATTCATTGGTAGTGTATCTTGACTCACAGCTGGTAGTGTCACAATTGAATAACATTTATTGGGTTCGGGATCCTTATTTATATCGCTAATTTTTTAGAGTGAGGGTGTTACAAAGATCATTTGTTTTTATTACTCATTTTCATATTCCACAATCTGAAAATTCATTAGCAAATTCTATCGCTAATCAAGCATTAGATTGGCATATCATTCATTCATCAACATAAAAACAAACATCAAATATATATATATATATATATAAATAATATATAATATATATATATATCATAAAACTGCTCATGTGTACATAAAGTGTTTCAAAAATAATATACAAAATCGGGACTAAATGCCCATAATCATCTCCAGTCTATCTATGACCCAGCTCAAGATGAGTGGCTAAGAAGGTGACCACTGCATTGGCCACACGCCGAAGAATGCGAACCCAGTCTCATGGTACTCCTACCACGCGGCGCTACATCTCCTCAGGTAGGTCTTCTGTGGCCACCATCGGTATCTAGTGAGTCAACCTCACCAAGTTTCTTTGGACTGCATATAAGACCCTCTCTGTCTCAGCCACCTCTTCAGCACCTCTTCCACGACGATTGTGCCACGGAAATCCGTCTGGTCATACCAGACCCACGTCTATAACATGATCATTATATCAGTATTTTAATCCCATCAAAAATATCTTTAATTTCATTTTCATATTTAAAATAACACAAAAAAAAAAAAAAAAAAAAAAAAAAAAATTCTTAAAATTGATAAAACTTAAAAAATGGTTAGCTATCTCTCCCCATGTTGCGTTTAGTGGTAGCATCAAATCCGGATCTCCTCTGAAATCCATGCCAGCATAGGGATAGTCATCCACAGCGATGATTTGTTGTTCCCACCAGGAGAAGCAATCAAAAGCAGTCCTCAGCATGTCCCCAACTCCAAGGCGTTTCATCAAGTTGGCCCACCTACCCATCTGAGGATCTTGGGGGCTACTGATAGAGACTGATACTCTGGGGCACAGACCAAGAACCTTCTCGAAGAAGAAGGAGCCCAAAATGGTCCCATATCCGAAATTTTTGGTCTGTCCTTTCTAAATGGAGGACAATTGGCTCTTCATATTGGTAAGAAGAGGTGTACACCAATCAAAAATAGTGGTGAGACACTCCACGGCCAAGCTCATGGATACTTGTGATGCTTGGTGCAATGAGGCTGATCCGATTATCCTCGCTATGGTGAACAGTAAAATCCTCCGAGACAAGATCTCCACATGTTTTATTGGAATCTGGCTTCCAATTTTCTCCAGATGCCCAGGATAGTATATACGTACGTAGTCTTCCACTGAACGACTACCTCGTGTCCGGCCAGTCAAATGTACAACTTCTCCTCTCCAAGAGAGACTAGTGATAAAGTAAATATCCTCTACCTCTATCCTCAAAGGCATTTGATCAATCATAAATGCATCATCTTCAATACTGTAATAGTGGATTAACATTTCAAGCAAACGGGTGTTGGCCTTCATATTGGGCATTTTGAAAATTTTCAATAAGCCACATCCCCTCAATGCATCTAAGGCTTGTTGATCATTCATAACTTCATTATCAATGGTAGTATGCTTCCTCTCTCTCCATGTGATTGTCATCCTGGAAGAAAATTTAATTTCAATCGTTAGATTTTTGTTTTTAAATTTCAAACCGCATATACGCGGGTCCCTTTCAAACACAGTGATGTGTAGGGCCTGCGTGTACGCGGGTTTATAATATCCAACCCGCATATATGCTGCGTTGAATTTTTTAACATAAATTCCTACGGTCAATCTTCAATTAAAATCTCTAAAAACAATCACAAAGTAATGCAAGCTTGAATTGGGGGTTACCTGATGATTTCGATCCAATTTGAATGGTCCAATTCTTCAAGGGGCAAGTTTGCTCTTTTTTCTCCACATCTTTTGTTCCAACACAAATGGTACAAACAGTGAGTCAAAAAGTCATTTTATAAGCTTTAAAAATGTCAAATTTTTTCAAAACTTGATTTTTTTCATCTCATAAATCTTTTAACTTGTGAGCTTGGATTGTCAAGAATAGGTTGTCTTTTCAGGACATTTTGGACACTTCTTCAGAAATTTCACATCGATTCCATGACTGTTGATCCGTCATGGTAGGTATCGTTTACTCACTGGCATATAGGTTAGAGAAACCATTTTTTCCGTTGCATTTTGCATACTAGCCTCTATTTTTCGGTACACTTTCCATAGGGTCGATCCCAGCGTGTTATGGTTAGTAAGCAATGTTCACTCACCGATTTTTAAATCATGACACAATGGTAGAGCCATCCTTTACATGGGCATCATAGTTAGTACCTCACTGACATTGGTTGCCCATGTTGTTTTATTGAGTAGGCTCAGGAGTCCTCTCTAGTCCTGCCATGACTTGTACGTTGAAGACTCATTCCTCTTTGCTTCTTCACTTATTTCTGGCCTTATACCCTAGAGGCTCCATTGTGTAGAGTTGTACCACTACATTTCATTTTGACCCTTTGCACCTTTTTTCCTTGAGCTAGCTTCACTTGGACTCGTGTTTAAGCCACTTTTTGACCACGTCTTCTGCAAACTCAAACTTGCAATCCCTTAGCTTCTGCAACTTGACACACCCTCAGACCCGTGGAAGGAACATCCCTTTGAGTGTCCTTGACCAGCTTTGCCTCCCTGCATTGAACATAGGATCGTTCCCATCCCAGGAACTAGATCATTTTTTTCACTGACACTCGTTCTTTCCACTATACTATAGCATTCTTTTATTCTTTTTCCAACTTAAAGAAAAAGACAAAAAACAATTATATATTCCAAAAAAGAGCGAGAACAAGACAACATTTCTGTATATTGTTGGTAGCTAGAGTCAGTTGTGTTACCCTTGAACAAAGCACTCAAAAGAAAGTCTATCCTCCATTTGGGTGGGATTTAGTTTGACTTAGGTACACCTTAACCTTGTTATTGAGTCAGTTCTCCTCCGATTGGTTATCTCTTCCAATCATATGGAGATTTCGTTCGTGCCTCCTGCATGACGAACTTATACAGAGTTATCATATGCTGCCATATAGTCATCATTGAGTCATGATTTTATTCAAGGGAAGTAAGCCTGAGTCGGCCTCTCTGCAGTGTCTCTTGACCTATTTTTCAGTTGGCCATCCCCAGTTATCAGTGTCTTGTTTCTTATCACATCAGTTAGATTGGTCCTTTACTCATGCCGATTTGAGAAGATCTCCATTGACTTCTTGCTCGTGGGTCTTATCCTTATCGATGATGACATATTGCTTTGAGGGCATGCCTAGAGCCACACCCTGGCCCTATTTTCATTATTGATAGGTCACCTTGTGCTTAGCATCGATCAGTATCATGGGTCTTTGACTGAGTGTTTTCCCTTATGTTCGACATCAGCTTTCATTATCACACATTAGGATTGGTGCAGTTCCTTGGTTTCCATTTGACCCTATTGGTGGATACCTCGCCTCTGTGTCAGCTTTCACTATTGGTTAGTTCAGAGCGTTTCTATCGTGCGCTAGCTACATCTTGTGTACACCGGAAACGTGCTTCAGTCGGGTTACTACATATTTTTCATCTTATTCCTTCCACATTATTGGCCTATGCGTTACACTTGCGAGCGATTGATGAAGGATGCCTTAATGCCTTCCTTCTAGCGGATCTTTTCCTATCGACTACGACTCATTGCTCTAGGGAAAAGATCTAGAGTCCATTTGACAATACCTTGGGGTTTGCAGTCATCAGTGGTAGATCCTTCGCTATCGACAGTGGGAAACCATCATTGTCCCTTGATTGATAGATTCTTCTAGGTGTTCAACTTCAGCTCATTTATTCGCACTTGTTAGATTGTACTGGGTACCTTAACTCTCATTATCATTATCAGTGAGTAGTCTTGCGTTTGTTAACGGTATACATCAATGACCGGTAATCAAACAATTTCTCACATGGTCGACTTCAGATCATTTATTCCCATTGTGCAAAAATGTACTACGGTGGTCATTGAAGACCTTGGGTTGTATCAGCATTCTTTGGTTCACTTGTCAGTTTCTCTTGTTGCTGCTAGTTGACATCATTCCACTTTATATGTTGCAGTCCTTCATAGCAACATCTTATATTCTGGCATCCGAGTTGCGATGTAGTATCATATTATTCCATCATGTTCATTTCATATTATTGGGATCAGTTTTTAACATCAGTGATCAGCTTCATTGATCAGCTTCTTATATGTGATATTCATACATGTACTTGTTCGATCACGATTAGATGATCCGTTATGTACTTTCAGTTCTTTATACTTGTATATATAATGGATTTGCTTGTACTTGATATGCGGATATGCTTTACTTCCTCTGAGCATGGGTATGCCCGCCTCAAACAGTTGTTTCTTTCTGATCTTATTTTTGATGGCTTGGCATGTTGAAATCTGGTGAAGTCCTTCTCAGTTTTTGACAGGTTTCCTTTCCATATACTTAATACATTTCGGCCATCAGATACCCCTTCTGACCTCATATATTGGTGGGCATTTGTTATAGCTCCAAATATCACACTTGGTGTTTGTGATGCTTGGTTTATGGCCTAGGGCAACCCCTCCTTCCAGACTTGGTCCAAATATTTTAAAAACAGTGTTTTACTCCCTGTACGCTACTTTGACCTATGATAAAATCGTGTACCCGCAAGTCAATCTATACTCAGCCCGCGCATATGTGTTAAAACACTTAAAAAAATAAATTTCCTTAATTATGGGCAGAGATCACGGGTTTAACCTGTTGATTACCTCCTAGTGCCTATGGCCCAACTCTTCCCAACTGTTTCCCAACTAAAAAAACTAATTTGGGAGAAGTATAAAAAGACTTCAATGGGAAGGCCTTAAGGAGGAGAGAAATGATAGAATTACTATACTGAGATTATCCCATGATCAAGTCTGAAGTATCCCTGTGCTTCAAGCACTTCCCAAGTTCAGGAAACCCTTGTTTCCTTGAGTGTTGATATTCTTTCACTTGTTGGAGATATCACGGTATTGGTTATGGAAGGAGTTTGTTGAAGATTGGGACTGGATTGACCTGGAGGACGGTTCCTCTTGGAGCCGGAAGAGGAAGACTCAGGTGAACTCTTTCCATATTTACTATAGTTTTATACAATAAAAAGAAACGTTGTCTTGTTCCCGAGATCGACTTTGTTTATGCATCAAATGTTATTGTTATGGTTTATATATGAATGACTATTTCAATGTATAACTAACCATCTACTTATATGATATAAAGTTGATTTCACTAAAATGCTTTATCTATATGTTTCTATGTGTATTCGAATTGGTTGATTTGCAGGTTCGAAGATCATTAGAAGTTGCAGAGGGTTTGAACCCTGGTTGGAACTACCCAAATGAAGGACATCCAGGTATGTTCATCCTCGCATAGTTAGTTTGTTTAAGCATGTTGCCTAAGTTGTATGTGTGTTTCTTACTGTAGATTACTCTAGCTTTGCTAGGGTTCTGACCCAAAGCCCTAGGGGACTTATTCCATTAACAGAGATGCAACTGCTATGGAAAGGAATAAGAATGTATGACATATCATGTCCTCCATAAAATAGGTCCTTCATCTTATATGGTCTGTTATGTTGGATTATTCATGATTTCCCAAGACTTGGTGTTTATTCTAGTAATATAAAAAATTTATGTATTTATACTCATAATCCATTTTCATCCCAACTTTCATACTTACATTTATACTATTATTTTGTTCTTATGAACATTATTTATTGAATTATAAGGCTTCAAACAAAGGGGATATTTTCATTTCCAAAATGTTGAACAATTTCAAGGGAATTATTCTAAAGATACATAAATTTATTTATGCAAACAAAAAGGTTTTTGTACCACCAAATCATAACTTTAAAAATGGCCAAGAAGAATCAATTTGATGGAAAAGTTGAAAATATAGGCCCTCCCATAATTATGGGTTAAACTAATTGGCTTTAGAAGTATGGAGATGTTGAATCAAAAGCTTGGGAGGATTTTTTTGGTCAGAGTGATTCAACTGAAGAACCATAACAAATTGTAGCTAATATGCTAGAAGGAATGAAAAGGAAATCCATATTTTATGAGCTCCCTTGCTAGAAGGATCTATTGATAGCTCACATGCTATATCCTATGCACATCTTCAAAAATGTCTTAGATTCTGTATTTCGAGATATATCAAGCAAAGAGAAGGACACCTTGTCTTCAAGGAGAGATCTTGTTCTTTCATGTACCAAATTTGATAGAAGACATTTGTGGCCAAACAGGGGAAATGAAACATATGCAGAAGCTCCATGGATTTTGAAAAAAAAAAGAGTTAGACCAACTAAAAAAAACCATTTATTCAATGAAGACACCTATTGGCTATGGGTCATCATTGGAAAAATATTTTATAATTGATAGACATATGACAGAATTTAAAACACGTGATTTTCATAATTTCATGAAGGTATTGTTATAACTTCGTAATTTCCCAAGGCTGTGGAGATAAACCCATAGGTAACCACAAAACCACTTGCAAAGATAGGATCTAACCTTTCCAGCTTTAGAGAGGGATATCTATTTCTTATTTAGATTTGTTGTTTTAAGATATTAGGCTAGTTATTGAGCTCTGAGTTTGGTTTTTCCAAATATTTGGTTGAAAACTATAGGGAAAGACCATTGGGCATGGAGCCATGAACCTTGGGGTGATCAAACACAAAAATGACAGAATAGATTTAACAAGGCAAGGTAGGCAAGCTTTTGGATCTTTAAATCATTTGTGGAGTGAATGGGATGAAAAGGTTTAGATTCAATTAAATATAGAGCATGCTAGGATGAATTCTATACTTGATATCAAAGTGAAAACATAAACATTGTTTATAAGCCAAAGCAGAGTGTATTTAAACAAATTAAGCCCTTAATCTTCTTTAAACAATAGAGATAGAAAAACATATGGAAAATTTTGAAAATAACAATTTCACATGAGAGGAGACATCACCAATTCCCTGACACAGGAATCTTGAAACAAACTTTCGGTATTAATGAAATTGATCACTTCGGTACATGCACAACTTACATCAAAAGGTCTACTTTCTTCATACAAGTTCCAACCGTTGTTCAAGTTTAGTAAAATATATTTATAGACTTTCTGCTAAATTAATATCATATTCCAAAAGGAACTGATTAAAAAATCATATCTAACAGTTTCTACAAAAAAATATGAGTAATAAACTAAAAAAAATCAATCACTGAAAACTGCTGGAAAATATTCAGCCTTCAAATCTAGAAATTGGTTCATTAATTTTGATCATATGCCTTGGAATCTGGAGAGGTTGGATTTGTATGCACAAAACCTTCTTGTTGCCCTCTCAAACCTGATTAACTTTGCCACCTATATCAACTAGTGGTCCCATTGAGTTCTATTTATGTCATTTTTTGTCTTTCAACATCTTCTGAATACTTCATTATTGTCCCAAAATATTTGGGGAAAAATAATATATTTTGAATAAACTTGTAAATAAATCTCATAATTAAAATTTCGACATGTTTATTTGAATGATTTAATAAACCATCTTGTTTTGAAATCTATGTGTTGTTTTTAAATCCATGCCTTGTGTTCTAAATCTATGTCTTGTTTTCCCTTCCCATGGATTTTAAAAACCATATCGTGTTTTGTTTTCCCATGGATTTTGAAACCCATGTCCTATTTTCCTATGATGGTAAAGTATTTTTTACTTTTCTCTTTTACTCCTATAAAATCCTTTGGATAATTATTTATCCAAATTCCATTTCCCTTGCATTTCTCCTCTTTATATCATAGTAAAAAGAACACGTATTTCTTCTTCTTTGTAAAATCCTATTTTTTTCTCAACTTCCTTTTACTTTCACTTGTAAATTCATCTTACAATATTTCATTTATACTTTCCAACCAAAATTTAAATGTATTTCCACCACAATTTAAATTGAATAATGGTATTGGAGGGTAAGTAGTTAGTAGTTTAGGGAGGGGGGTAGGTTAAAAGTAGAAAAGGAGACCCCCCTGAAATTCATCAATTGTCCTCCATGAAAACATGCACATATCTCGAGGCTTTTAACATTAGGGAATTTTAATACATGAAGTGCAGGGTGGGGCCACAACCTTGTTTGGATTTTTTATTTTTACTTAAAAATTATTGATGGCTAAGCATGAAGGCAAATATGGTTCTATAGTTTAGAGTTTTGGTTTTATAAGTTATTTTAGATTTAATTTTAATATTTCAAATAACTAATTTTACAAAATACATATATATTTTGTAAAATTAAGACTCATTTAAAATCAAAACTATTATAAATAATTTTAGGGACATTTCATATTTTAGCAATGGAAAGGGTGGATTCTGATAGCGAACTCATGACATCTCAATGATGACCTCCTAGGGACCTTTGTACAAAGACAATTTAGGCTATAAGCCCTGGTGTATTTGTAGGCTAAATTTTATCAACAGATACCCAAAATAAATAACCAAATAATCATCAATTGATCACTCTAATTTATAGGACCCTAACATTGCCTCCAATGGGGATGACATCCTCCCTATGAGTTGTCAAGAACACCATAGATCAGTGGCCTTGTCCATTGGGATGATCCAAAACCTGCAACATGCTCTGCCCTGAAACCACTGCCACTAAAAACCTATTGGTAATTTGTTCCAATCCTCAAATTGAACCAAATCCATTCTTCAACTAGAATTTGAATTGTACACTGCAAATTAAAAAATCTGCTACAAACTTTAAAACTAAATCATAAATTAGATAACACATTACCAAAGTCTTAGGGCCTTCTCCTCGAGCTTCAAACGTTGGTGATGGTTGGCTGCACCTAGTGAAAGTATATACACTAGGAAATATCTTCTCTCCAATGTAGCCAATCAATAAAATGGCTAGTTGACTGAGTTCTACTCATACTTCTCATGAGAAGGAAGAAAATATATGATATTGGCAACCCAAACTGCCACTGAAGTTGTTGGTCGTAATCCACAAACATAAGAACAACCATTTTCCTTGATGACTGCAACAGATTGGCATGTTCTTCTTCATCAAACTCTTCATTATCTAAACTTGGAGGCAGATTTTCAATGGAGGTAGATACATCTTGAATAATAAAAAGGTCTACACTCATGGGGTATAGAACAATCTTCTCTACTTCATAATTATCCTGAATAATTTCATTGTTGAAAATCTTTGTGCATGTAGTTTCAGAAATCTGCTCTTCAGAAATGTATGCATTAAGCTTAAAAGAACAAACTTGCTACATATTGTGGCTGAAAATAATGGATGGATCATGGCTTTCCTGAGTTTCTATGCTAGCAAACTCAAAATTTTGATTTTAAGAATTTTTTTCCTAAAATAAAACTCAAGAGAAGAAGGGAATGCAAGGGAACTAGAATGATCATTTTCGTTTCTCAAAATATGAGAAATTTGTTGCAAACTATCATCTGTAATCTATGTTTCTTCATTAAAATTGGGCTGCTTCTTCTCTTGTTCTTCTAAAATGTATAAAACTTATGAAATGTCATCAACAAGTTCATGAGAAAGTAGGTCATTGAAATGCAGATTTGTTTCATTTTCAATCATGGGAGAAATAACTACTTGCTAAAAAAAAATGAAGTGTCATAGAAGCCAGCTTTTTCATCTTATTCATGGTTTAAAGGTCTCTCATGAATAGCCTCTATAACATCCTCATTCATAAATTGATTATCTTCATAAAAACTTTCTAAATCCTCAATAAAATTGTCAAAATGCGTGCAACAATCCTTGATCAACAACAAAAAAGGATGATTTTATTTATATCTCTCATAAAATATCGTATGAAAATCTCTAAGAGAATATAAACAATTACTTGGCAAGCTTTCATACCATGATTGTGCATTTCCCTCCAAGGACACCATGAATATCTTCATAAGACAATCTTCATGAAATTTAAATTTAAACTTATGGATATGCATATGAAATTTAATCAGATGCAAAGCAACATCATCCCTTTTTTTTATCTTTGAATGTAGGTAAATGAGTTTTCCAACTTACACCAACCATTTGATTTTGAAATCCTACAATATGAGCTCAATTCATAGGCGCATACCTTCTAGATTGAGAACGCATCTTGATTTTTGGATCCTACCACTAGTGGAGTCTTTAGATCAACTTGAAATTGTTTGGATTCACCAGTTGAATGTTTCAATATTCATATGTCTGACTGTTGTCCACCATCAACAGTCAAATCTAAAACTTGATCATCTTTCCTGAGGAAGATGAAACCTTTAGTTCCCTAGTATGGTCGCGAGAATGTTATCACTCCGTAATTTCCTAAGGTTGTGGAGAGAAACCCAAAGGTAACCATAAAACCACTTGAAAAGCTGAGATCTAGCCCTTCCAGCTTTAGAGAGATCGAGGGATCTCTCTTTCTGATTTAGATTTGTTGTTTTAAGATATTAGGCTATTTATTGAGTTATGAGTTTGGTTTTTTCAAATATTTGGTTGAAAACTACAGGGAAAGTCCATTGGACATGGAGCTATGAATCTTGGGGTGATCAAATACAAAAATGACAGAACATATGTAACAAGGAAATGTAGGCAAGCTTTTGTATCTTTAGAGAATTTCTGGAGTGAATGGGATGAAAAGATTAGATTCAATTAAATATAGAGAGTGCTAGGATGAATTTTATACTTAATATCAGAGCGTACACATAAATATTGTTTATAAGCTACAACATAGTGTATTTAAACAAATTCATCGTTTAATCTTTTTTAAACAATAGAGACAGAAAAACATATGGAAAATTGGGGAAATAACAATTTCACATGAGAGGAGGCATCACCAATTGCCTAACATGGGAATCCTGGAACAAACTTTATGTATTAATGAAATTGATCACTTCATTACATGCACAGCTTACATCAAAAGGTTTGCTTTCTTCATACAAGTTCCAAACCTTGTTCAACTTTATTACAATATATTTATAGACTTTCTGCTAAACTAATATTTTGTATTAATGAAATTGATCACTTCATTACATGCACAGCTTACATCAAAAGGTTTGTTTTCTTCGTACAAGTTCCAACCCTTGTTCAACTTTATTACAATATATTTATAGACTTTCTACTAAATTAATATCATATTCCAAAAAGGAACTGATTACAAAAATAATATCTAACAATTTCTACAAAAAATCTAAGTAATAAAGTAAAAATAAAATCAATCACTAGAAAATTGCAGGAAATCTGGAACTGCTGGAAAATATTCAACCTTCAAATCTGGAAATTGGTTCATTAATGTTGATCACCTCCCTTGGAATCTAGAGAGGTTGGAGTTGTCTTCACAAAACCTCCTAGTTTCCCTCTCAAATCTGATTAACTCTGCCACTTGTATCAATTAGGTGTCCCTTTGAGTTCTATTTCTATCGTTTTTTGTCTTTCATTATCTTTTGAATACTTCATTATTGTCACAAAATATTTGGGGGGAAAATATATATTTTGAATAATATTTCCAAATATTTTGATTAAACATGTAAATGAATTTCATAATTAAAATTTCAACATATTTATTTGAATGTTTTGATAAACCATTTTCTTTTAAATCCATGTGTTATTTTTAAATCCATGTCTTGTTTTCTAAATCTATGTTTTGTTTTCCCTTCCCATGGATTTTAAAAACCATGTTTTGTTTTGTTTTCCCATGGGTTTTGAAACCCATGTCCTGTTTTGCTATGGTTGGCAAAGTATTTTTTATTTGGCTGATGCGTGAAGGCAAATATGGTTCCATAGTTTAGAGTTTGGGTTTTCTAAGTTATTTTAGATTTAATTTTAATATTTCAAATAAATAATTTTACAAAATACATATATATTTTGTAAAATTAAAACTCATTTAAAATCAAAACTATAAGAAATAACTTTAGGGACATTTCATCTTTTAGCAATGGAAATGGTGGATTTTGACAACTAACTCATGACATCGCAATTGATGACCTCCTAGGGACCTCTGTAAAAAGAAAATTTAGTCTATAAGACCTTGTGCATTTGTAGGCTAAATTGTATCAGTAGATTCCCAAAATAAATAACTAGGTAATCTTAAATTGATCACTATAATTTATAGGACCCTAACAGGTATTATCATCATTTAACTTTTACTAATAACATCAATTAAGTACAAAATATATTTTGATATTTTGTTGTGTGAGAAAAATTAATAATGACCTTTGAGAAATTTATTTGATAGCATATCATGCCATTGGAAATTGGGAGGATTCATTTCTTACCATTGACTTAAGGAATGACATAAGTTGATTGTCAGTGTTTGCAAGGTACGTGATATGAAATGTTCGTGTGTGAGAGACAGAGATATTATATTGATTTTTATTTGTTTATATAAGGTTCATACTAATTTTCTGTTCTTATATTAGGTGGGTGACCTCCAAGGATATCCATGAATGTGAAGTGCAAAAATAGAAGAAGGAAAATTAAGAAATTGTATGTGTATTTGAGAAGGAGCTCCCTACAAGTTTCATGGACCTATAAGTCCATTTACTTATACACCTAATCAATGACATTGAATTAGTGGTTGTTGTATAAAAAAAGGTGGATGTTTTTCTTTGAGAGGTATATGAAAACTCTAAAAATATATGTCTGAAAAAAGCACATCTAGAGGGTTGAGTGATTGAAGGGTATGTATTTAATGAAGCATTTTTCTTCCTATGTGAATTCGTTGGTAAGGATTTTGAAAACCTGCCATGCTTCTGGAATCAAGAATGTGCATCAAATATTATTGGTGGAGAAAAAACACAATATAATGGTGTTGAAGTAGAAAATAGTAAGTAAATTCATGATCAATGTGGTCATTTTCCTTTCAATCATTAATTTACTTTGTAATTTATTTGTAAAATATACAAAATGACATTTGGAGTTTGAAACAAACATGTTGACATGTAATAGGTGCAGACAAAAGTGTTATATTTAACAAGTTCGTTTTGTACTGCATGGACCTTATGAACAAATGGATTGATTTATATGATAAAAAGAGAGAAGTGTTAGAATCAAGGAGACAATTTAAAAGATTGAACCCAAGGAATACTCCACTTTACCACTAATCTGCGTGAGGAATGGGGAAAATATTACACGCTACAATGGGTTACTAAACAAGTTCAAAATCAAATAGAAGATGTGGGTATAGATTCAAACATAAAAGAAGATGAAATCAACATGTGTAGAGATGTGAAAGAAAGGTACAATTGGAATTTTACAAAATGTTCTTTCTTTACAATTTTGACACTATTCTCTTATTTATTTTACAATGTTCTTTATTTTAATATTCATCATTATATTTGTTTTCACTAAAATAAATGGTACTTCACATGCGAGGAAATATCTTGCAATGTGGGCATATGGTCGACATTATCGTGTAGAAAGTGTAGATGTAAAGAGATGATCCTTTGATTGTGGCATCATGGTTGATTTAAAACAATCCAGTCGAGCAAGATCAAAAGATAAGAAGTTTATTGAAGCGAATCTACAATATGTTGGGAAAATCCAACAAATTATTCAGTTGGATTACCACTCTTTTAAATGTTGTATTTTTTAAGTGTAGCTGGTATGAAGCATTTGAGAGGACATAGAGACATGATACCCATAGTGGATTGTTTTCTATAGATTCCACAAGGTTCCTACAAGAGGATAAGGAGCCTTATGTTCTACCAATTCATCATAAGCAGTTATTTCTTTAACGTAAACAAGAAGTGGTAGCTATCTTTAATCTATTAATTCATAGTTTATTATTAATCAATATATATGTATATGTATATGTATAAAATTGTTATAACATAGGTATAGTATATGTATGTCGTTCATGTGTAGGCATTTTTCTATGAATATATTTTGGACCCGAAATGGAAATTTTTCATACATTATGATCTGAGATTAAGGCATGTATTGACGATGCATTAGTGGATATTGAGCAGAACAATGATGGCCAACAAAATGAGAAAGAGGAATTAGAAAACATCGAAGAAATTAACATCCATGATGATGTTTAAGATGGTTATGTTCAGGCACAAGAAGACAACAATCCATAGTTAGATGATGTTATAGAAGACAAAAATATGGATGGTATAGAAAATTATAATCCAAATAGATCTAGTAACAATATAGATGGTTTGTAGTCAAATTTCAATGATGATGAAGATGATGCGGGCAAGGATGAGGATGATCATAATATTAAATACTTGAAAGAATATGTTATAGATCTGATCCAAAAATATAAGACAATGCAAATAACCCAATAAATGACAAGATCTGAATATAGATAAATGATTCACTTTATTGATCAAACCCTTCACGTAGGGCAACACCATACATTCACTCCTTAAGGAAAGAGAACACTCCACAAGCCATATGTATGTTCATACAATAATCATTGACCTCTCTCCATGTGGAGTCTCTAGCCTCTATATAGGCCTCATACATACAATACCATGGGTCATTACCATGGTTCCCTCATACCATCGAACTAATACTATGGGCCCATTACATTATTACTAACTAATTGTGGTCCCTTACATGATACGCGTTAACCACCTTATTTATTACTATGGCCCATCCCATTATTACATTATTCCCTTGGGTACCTCCCTTTGTACCCCATATTATCCCCCCTAGGTATATAACATTCCACCCCCTTAGCATGTTTCCTCCCCGAACCATGGGAAGAACACAAATAATAAGATCTACTCAAAAGAGTAGTCCACTGGTACCATGCACTTGCATCTAGCCATCCAAGAGAAAGGTGAACCCTCGATCTCGCTGGTGCCTCGCTCGCTTGAGATGGAAGTTGACCATGACAGCTCTTCTGTGTTGATGTGTAGTAGGTGGATCTTCGCTCCTCTCTATCTGTCATGCAGGGGTTGTTATCCTTGTGGCTAATTGGTTGCCATCTTGTTAGTTGTTTTCTTTCGGGGTGATGTGGGTGATGATATGTTAAAGTTTTAACCCACGGTGTCTTTTTCTTTAATTTACCCCTCACTGGAGCGCGACTGTTATCTGGTGCATGTTGTGGTGCCTGATGTGGTATCTTATCTTCCAATATTACTTCAACCACTGAGCCCTCATCTTATGTATCAGCACCGGTTACTTTTTCTGCTTCAGCCTCTATTTGTGTTTGATTGTCGATCATCACTGGCTCATCATCTGATATGTCAGTCCCTGGAACATCTTCTGCTTCAGCCTCCTTAGATTCTACCTCTTTATTAATGGAAATATCCTGTAATGTAATTTTCTTCTTTTTATACCAAAGCTTCAAGAATTGCTTCTACACATTAATATTGATAGTACCCACTGATTCCATCCAAGGGTATCCCAAAACAACATCCATGTTGTCCATATTTGAAGTATAAAAATCACCATGCAACACATACTTATCCATAGAAAGCTTCAAATCTTTATAAACTTGCACATCCTATGTGTTTTCAATGTGTTTTGCTAGCACTTGTAATTTTTTTGTCAAGTTGACATTTATGAGATTTTGCTTGCAACTCGGATTTATAGACACAATGATTTTCTCCTTCCAAATCAATCCATGAACCTGCAATAAGGATATACCAGTAGAAAATAACCCCACATGTTTTCCCTTATCTTGTTTTCTAACCTGGGACCATTTTTCTAAAAGAAGTTCTTCTAGTTTTTCATGAGGAAGTTTCGCCACTGAATCGACAACTAAGTCCCACCATGTAGCAGCTTCATCTTTTAGATTAAATAGCAGGCAACTTACCCAAAATTGTTTGCATCGAGATTTGTGATATTCTATAAATTCTTCAATAGTAGGACCCTTATCATTCCCTATAAAAATTTCCTTTGTAGAAGCCATAAAGGTTTCGAAAAAAAATTCTACTTGGCGAAAATTTGAAATTGTCACAGTTTAGTCAATATTGCTCAAAATCCCTATTATGACCTGTTTTCGGAAATGGAACAACCATTCTACATCTGCCCATGTGATAGAAATCTCGATCCAGGCACTGGAATTTCAGATCTACACTGCAACTCTCCCGCCGTCACCAAAAATTCTGGAAAAAAAAAGAAGAAGAAGAAGAAGAAGAAGAAGAAGAAAAAGAAGAAAGAAAGAAAGAAAGAAAGAAAGAAAGAAAGAGAGAGAGAAAGAAGAAGAAGAACAACAACAACAACAACAACAAAAAAGAGTTGATTTTAAATCAGTGATATCTCCCTCATCCGGACTCTGATTCGACTGATTTTTTTGTTTAAATTGGGTATTTTTTCACAAAGAATCCAGATCTACAATTAGATTTTGCAGATCTTGCACCAGGACGTCCAAATTTGCTCCGCAAACTTGCTGCCCCGAAAAATTGTCTGCAACACCATTGATTTTTAGATCAGCGGTATCTCTTTCTTCCGGACTCTAATTCGACCGATTTTTTTTTTTGAAATCATGTATTTTTTCGCAAAGAATCCAGATATGCAATTAGATTTTGCAGATTTTGCCCCAAAACATACAGATCTGATCTACAAACTCATTGCCCCAGAAAGTTTCTGCAAAAAATTAAAAAAATAAAAATAAAATAAAAAAATCTCCACTTTTGCCCAAGAAAGTGCTTTGATACCACTTGTTATAGCTCTGATACCACTTGTTATAGATCTGATCTAAAAATATAAGACAATGCAAATAACCCAAGAAATGACAAGATCTGAATATAGATAAATGATTAACTTTATTGATCAAACCCTTCAGGTAGGGCAACACCATACATTCACTCCTTAAGGAAAGAGAACACTCCACAAGCCATATGCATGTTCATACAATAATCCTTGACCTCTCTCCATGTAGAGTCTCTAGCCCCTATATAGGCCTTCTACATACAATACCATGGGTCATTACCATGGTTCCCTTATATCAACGAACTAATACCATGGACCCATTACATTATTACTAGCTACTTGTGGTCCCTTACATGATACGAGTTAACCACTTTATTTATTACTATGGCCCATCCCATTATTACATTATTCCCTTGGATACCTCCCTTTGTACCCCATATTATCCCCCCTAGGTATATAACAGAATATATGAATATTGACAATGATGTAATGGATGACATTATTACAGAAAATAATGTTAATGAGCAAGACTTCTAAATTTTTAAAATTGTTTGTAATCCATGTTTAAAAAATGATGATTTTTGTGGCCCAAATTTTGAAACGCTTCAGTATTATTTTTGTCGATACAAATTACCTATTACAATATCCTTAAAGTGTTCAATCTTTGGTATGAATTGTTGGCAGAAAAAATTAGGATTGCTTGGATAAGGGTTAGCATGGTTAATGGTCTTTAACTGGTTGATAATGGTTTAAAGGTGTTGTCAGCTTATTGGTCAGACTCAAATTGAACTAGGATGAAGATACTATTAAATAAAAATACATTAAATATGAAATTGTTAAAAAATATAATTACATGTATCATATATGTAAAACAATGTAAATCCAAACCATTAGGCTACATGTATGCAAAGTTTGTTTATTGATTTATATTGTAAAACAAATTGAAATATTTCACTAAGCCTAAGGAAATTTCATTTCTATGGAAAAAAATAGATACATTTAATTGTATTAATTTTATTTATGAGTAAAAAAAATACTCTCCAAGTTGAATCATTCAATTTGGCCTTGTAATTAAGGTTGGGAGTGCATTTCTGTCAAGCAGGCAAAAATTGTCTTGCTTCACTAAAATGCACACCCAAGCTTCATTTCTTGGCCATTATGGTTTGTTCAAATTGTACATTGTTTATTTACTAAGTAAGTAAAGACATTATGTCTTTTGCTTGATACTCCGGAATGTTGGAGCTGGAGTTGATAATTTGTTGAGACTTCAAGCCCTTATTTTTGTACCATTTGTCAGTCTTAGAAGGATATTTTGTCTAGTGAGATAAGGATATGTGGATTATATTCCTAGTGATGTTGATATACAAAATCTTATTATGCAGCTATTTTGTTTTGATGTTGCTAAATTTGTATCTCATGTAAGCTTTATGTAAATTTATTATTGATAGAAAAAACCATGTTGGAGAAGAATGGGGAGACCTTTCCAGGCAACCCACATCCCTGCTTGATTAATTGAGGAGTGTCAATCCCCCAGGCATCACATAGGAGTTTTTTACCATTTTGGTTAAAAATTTACACCTTCAGCTCCAACAACCCCTAGATTTCCTTTTGAGGAACCCTATGGTAAATTTTTCCATATGATGCATTAAGCATATTGTAAATTTGTTCTACTATGGAAAGAAGACATATTTTGTATTTCATATAGAAATTTAGTACATTCCATAGCATTTATTTTTTGATTCAATAAGCTATGAGCTTATAAAAGGCCATTACATTGTCCAAAAATAAAAGAGTAACTAGATCTCGGTGAGACCACAACTAACTAAAATCTCCATGAAGGAGACGTAAAAGTAAGCCCTCAAAAAACTAGCAATTTATTAAAAAAACACGTTAACAAAAAATATTATATATATAACAAAAAATAATGATATATATATATATATATATATATATTAATATATATATATATATATATTATATATTACATGTTGAAATCTGTCTACATAGATACAACACTTAAAAATTTCTATTTTGAAACTTGAGGATGCTTGGGAGGATTATGCAAACCCTCCTCTTTGGAAGAAGAGTGTCTCTTTCCTTCTATGGAAAACCCTTATTATTCGAGCACTACAACAAACAAATCCTTTGATACTTGTTGAAGCTGTTGAATTTTCCTCTCATAATTTTCTCTGATATTGGCTTTTTCTTGTCTTAGCATGTTCAATAAATCCACATTCTTCTTATATTTTTGTTAGTTCTCGGTTACATTCCTTTCAAGATTTTCTTTTCTAGATTTCAATTGATATCTACATTTGTCCAATTCACTAATGAGTTGTTGTACTTTATCCTCGAGATTTTTTTTCCCTTGATTGTTGTTGATTTGTTGATTTGCTTATTGTTGTTGTTTTTCCCTCTCTAATTGTTGTTGCAAATCAGAAACCTAGGATTTAAAATTTTGTATCTCTATGTCACATCCAAAATGTTGTGCTTTTTGGTTGCTCATAAGATCGTTGTGTAGCTATGTAATTATTTTATCTCTATCAATTACTATCTGCTTCAATGAATGAACAACTGGTGGTGAGACATACAGATCACCCTTAGATTTGATGGCTAAGACAATGGTCCCTAAAACCTTCACTCATGCCTTTAGGTTGGATATTTCCAAGTCCTTTGAAGTCATTTTTTTTACTTTTATATCCCGACTTATATCTTTATCCTTGCCCTTACCTTTATCCCTATTCTTAATACCACCTTCTAAAAAATGTCGATAATTTTCCATTTCAAGTTTTTTAATCTCCTCTTTTGCCTGGGAAATTTCAAGGTATCTTTCTTTCAAATTATTAGCTTGCATATGGCAAGTTTTCTCCAACTTAGTCACTATTTTCTTGTATACTTCAAACTGCCATTCAAGATTTTGTTGGTCCTAATCTTTAGATTTATTTGCAATTTCATCCTATAAATATTCAATAATTTTATCTTTTTTCACTCAATAAATTGACTTCATTCAAGTTTACTAATTTTTCTATCATATGTATCCTCAACTTTTTTTTAACTTTGCATATAGTTAATCTATCTCCATCATACCTTCGTTGCTCATATTGGATATCTTATTACGGAATTCATCAATAATTTTATCCTTGTGCTTAGGGATTTCACTGATTTTTGTTTTTCCTATACAATTGTTGATTTCAGCACTACAATCTTCTTCATGCATTCAACAATATCCTTATCCTTTAGTTCGTACTTTTCCTTCCAGTTGTATAGAGAGGAAGAATCCTCCATTACAACTTGTTTGTAATGGACCATTCTATCATATGATGAGAAAACAAATCAGTTATCGAAATTTTGTGTTGGAATATGCACATTTAAACTTGGACATGTAGATGTTGAATCACCACAAGAGGAAAATTTTACTGAGGTGCCAACTATTTACACGAAAATTTTCCTATTATAGAAAAATTGTCATTACATGTTTCCCTATAATTTTCCATATCTTCTTGCACACATGTAAGTTTGCTAGATCGCTAGAAGTTATATCTTCAGCGTGGAAAATTGTATCAGCAAAATTTTCCACACCTTTAAGATGTGTCTATTGAGGTTCTTCCTCAATGGTTTTATTTGGTTTTGATTTCCTAATGTAAGTTTTAAGAGGCATTGTTTCAACCCTAGGTCGATACAAATCAATAATTTTTTGCAGTGTTCTCAAGAAACTAAACTTAACCTTGTTAATTTTACATTCTTGCAGCACATAATATAATTTTTTAGCCAACATATGAGGGACATTTATGGTCATGCCTTCAACCCAATGAATAACTAACCTCATGTAGTCACCAAAAATATCATTATTGTGATGATTCAAAATTTTCTCAAGGACAAGTTGAAACAAGGATTTATATAGTACTTGGGAAAATCTTGCATTTTTAATCCATTCCTTGGAACAAATAATTTTTTCCCACATATTTTATTGGACATTTCAATATGTTCTACCTTATGGATTTTCTTAGAGGTAAATATCGCTCCCCCTCTGTGTGGAAATTTTGTTTCTCTTGCAACCAAATTAGGGTCTAGGTTAATCCTCTGCCCAAATGTTTTTAATTCCATGGCTTTATCATCATAATTTTATATGGCTTCATCTATCTCATCATTTTGGAAATCAAACTATCTAAATATAAAATTATAAACTCGTGCTCTTCTCAGGATATCTAGCATACCTGGTGAACAATTGTTTGTATCTCTCTATGTATCTCTCCAAATGTTTTTAATTCCATGGCTTTATCATCATAATTTTATATGGCCTCATCTATCTCATCATTTTGAAAATCAAACTATCTAAATATAAAATTATAAACTCGTGCTCTTCTCAGGATATCTAGCATACCTGGTGAACAATTGTTTGTATCTCTCCATGTATTGACACACTCTTTGATTTTTTTTTTATTGTGAACTTCTCCTGGGAACCTGTGCGTCAGTTGTTTGCGAGGAAGAGGACGTCATTGTTTCAATTGAGGCCATTATTGTTTGGGTATAAGGAACACTAGTTTAATGTGTGTTGAATGCATTAATGCATGCGAAATATACCATGAGGAATGCACGTTGAATGCAAGAATGCGCGTCGAATAAACCATGATCAATGCACGTTGAATGCAAAAATGAGTGTTGAATAAACCATGTCGAATGCACGGGTAAATGAGTTTTAACTTATTGCTTTATTTTTCTGTAAATCACTTTTATAAAGAAACAAACATTTTATTAAGTGGATGAGATTGCTTATAAGGTGCTTTAACTTTGCTCCTTTTGCTCCTCTATTTTCTCAGACACAAAATTAAAAATTCAAATTTAATATTTAGATATAAAATATAGTTTATTAAAAATAACACTTTTAAAAATAGGGTTGCAAGATTTTGATGGCATGTAAGATGGCCATCACTTCTTTCTCATGGGTAGAATTGACCAAATTTCCATCATGCAGCTTGTTATTCATAAATGATAGTAAATTTCCTTTTTGCATTAAAATAGTACACAAACCTTTTTATAGTAAATGTCTTAACTAGGTCACTTCACTTAATCTTAAACTTAAAACCCTAAAAAATATGTACAATATAAAAACCTAAAATTGACCCCGCAAAACCTAGTTGCTATCTCTTTATCTATCTACCCCTTGGTAAAATTTAAGCATGATTAATACTTAAATTGAACACACCATCAAACTATAACAGGAATTAAATAGCTTTAACACTAAAAAGGGACTAGTCCAGGACCTATGTTGTTACACAATACAGTGGTTAGAATCTTGCAATCATTAAAGTATGAACAAGACTAATAATACTACATAACACAAAAGATAGTCAACAGAAAGGCATGGTGCCTGATGAGCCTCATCATTGAGTAATTATATGGGCCTTAATTCACCTCCTAGCTAGTCAAATCATCTTCTCACAATTTATTACATGTTTTGATTATATTTTGTTTAATGAGATGAGTTAAAGTGAAATATTATGCCTAGTGGACTAATATGCATTGAATGCAAGTTTGGAAGAGAAAACAAGGAATTTTGGCAAGACTAAGTTTTGAAACTCAAATGGGACAAGGGAGAGAAATTGCAAGAGGTAAATCCTCCTCATAGATTCATGGTTAAATTGTCTTTAGAATTATTTCATTGCAAGTAATGTGGATTTGATTAGTTGTTTATTAGTTTTCTTCCATTTGTGCTTTACTTTAGTAGTGGGTTAGGAGGGATAAAAGAAGCACCACAAAGCTATCAATAGGTGTCTTAGCCTCACCTATTCCCTCAGGGATCATGATTTGAGGAAAATACCCTTATGCAGCCCCAAAAATACAAATTTCCATTTTCTCATAAGATTAGAGTTTAATGTACTTAAACCAGCATTTGATCAGTGTTACAAGTGTAGGATTTAATTACCATCTCTTCCATCTTCAATCTTAAAAATAGATCTCATCCATGATTCCATTTTATTCAACAATTTTCCTCATGCTTGACGTAGACAACTAGTTCACTAAATTCTACTTTTCTAGCTTGTTAGAATTCTTCTTGTTTACATGACTTTTTGGCAATTATAAATGTTTGATGTAGAGCAATTACTTCAAAAATATAAAGAGATCTCATTGCAGGAAACCACCTTCCAACTTCATCCATCCATAATCATTCCTTGCTTTCACTAAGACCTTCACCAATCTCATCATTTTACATAGAAATTCCTCCAAGTATGTTGAGCGAATCCAACCATATCCTAACCTTGGTTTTGAGTTTTGAGTAATCCTAGGAATTTTCTCATTCCATTCCACCCATCCACCACCTTCCCTAAGCCTTCCATCGCCTCCAACAACCATCATTTTTCTCCCAATCGTATCCTATAGAAATACAGGGAATCCAATAAGTTTCTAGTACATCATGTAGTTTTCTTGTAGTGGCATGTTTTGAGGCTGAATTGAGTGAAAACCTCTAAGAAGCCACACCAGGTCACCCGAGGGTCTCCCAAACCTTCCAAACATCTCCTAAACCTACCAACCATCCACCAGCATCACTAAGCCACCTACCACATCACTAAAAGAGATTAGGGTTTACACTTGATTTTCCATAAAAAGAACAAAACAAATTTATTTCAGTCCTTTAAATGCACAGTAGTGATGTTTGATGTCTTGAACTTCCATGCTTTAGACAGTAGCATTTCATACATGTTAGCTTGGAATTCTTGTAAAACATAGTTTCTCAGCAATTAGTCAGAGAATGGTGTGCTTTTAGCATAGGATTTCATTCATTTTCCTTATTGCAGTAGACAAGTTTTCTCATAGAATAGATTTCTCTTTCTTTAATCAGCAATCAAGCTTTTTCTGAATCCATAGAAGTCTGACTTAAAAACCCTAGTGGTCTCTCGCCAGCTGAACAGTGACAAAATGCAGAACCATCACTTTTACTTGTGTATATAGCACTATCACCTTAAAGTTTGTACAAACCCCGTGTTGATAAAGTAAAGTTGGTAGCTCTAGGAGTTGCGGCATTCTTGCTGCAACACTAGTGCTCATCACTTTTTGGCGTCATTGTCGGGGAGGTGTCTGAGTAATATGTGATTACTGCTTTCTTTCTTCTATTTCTTGTTTCTAATATTCTGCTCCTAGTTTCAAAACTGCAAAAGTAATTTAGTTTGCTTCCTTTTTCATTATGCATTCTTTGCTTTCCTTTCCATTCTGCAAGTAAAATTTCAATCAAGAAATTAGTTTTTCATTCAGTCAGTAGTTTTCATTCAGTCTACGATTTTAGTTATGCGAATACTTTCCAAGGTTGAAAAAAAAAAAACAAAACTTAGGGAAATTTTTGCCAAATACCCCCACTGCATCAAACAACCAACCTTCCCTCTTCTTCGGTGGCTGTGAACTAAAGGAACCCTTAGGTGAGTAACCAGACATAATTGAGGAACCTACAGGGGAAGAAGAAGAAGGAGAACCCATTCCTACTGAACCTATGGCTGAAAACAGAAATGATAGAGGAAATAGAGAAAGAGTTGAGGTTGTCTTCCCCACCAAGGAAACCAATGGGGATACTAAGATGAAAAATATAAGCCCTTATACCCTTCCTCATTTCCATGGCCTGACCATAGAAGACCCAGACACTTTCTTATTTCAGTTTTTTGTCATATGTCGAACCTATGACTATACAAATGATAAGCAGAAGTTGAAACTATTTCTATCCACTCTCAAGAATGCAGCTTTGCACTGGTTCATGGGTTTACCTGGAGATAGCATCACAACTTGGGCTCAGATGTAGCAAACCTTCAACAAGAAGTATCAAGACTAATGTAGGTCTAAAGACACTAAAGAAGAAATTTTTAGGATGACCTTAGGTTATGATGAATCCCTAGACGATTATGAAGAAATATTCCAGCTTAGCTACAAAAGGGCGTGGTGCACACTTGACCCTGAGCCACTGAAGTTGGTCCTACTTAGAGGAGTAAACGAAGATCTTCTAGATACCCTACACTTCTTATCAGGAGGGGATATCTACCAGTTACCCTATGAGGATATCAAGGTTGTCTTTAGAAACCATTATAGGACAGCTAGGAAAAAGGGTAGGGGTAGTCAACCTATGGTCAGTCCATCCTCTTCGAATTCATCCATCAAGGGTGAAATTGGAAATATGTTAGAGGATTTCAAAAGTGAGATGTTGCAAACCCTTGCCCTATAGATGGACACTATGCACATTAAGAGAAAGCAGAGGAAGCAGAGAGAGCCTTGGCCATTTTCTGTCCTAGATGCACCAGGAGGCACCCTAGGAACGAATATCCATTGAAGTCTATTGAAATTTGATCAGTTTGTGAAGAAAACCACTCCAAAAACAAGTGCCCCTCTTTGCCTGGGCTCAAAGCTGTATGTCAAGGAGCTGAAGGGGTCACTAAGCAACTCTGCTACATAAACCAAAAGGGACCTCATGGGCTTAGGCCATACCAGCAGGGCATGCAAGGGTCATCCCATGCATTTTACAACCCCAACCAAACCACATCCACACCTTCTTAAGGGCCCCTTACTCATCCTTCCTGTTCTACACCTCCTCCTTGGTCCTTTGTACCTCAGTATCATTCCTAACCAGTCAGCCAGTCATTTCAACCATATGCTCTGCCACAACCTCAGTGGAATGCACCACCCCAAGGGTGGAGGCCCCAATACAAAAATGTTCCATCTTTATTGCCTTCACCGCCTGCCCAACCATAGCTTTTACACTCTCGTCCACCTAAACAACCCCAGATACCTGCCCAGCCAAATCTGAACGTGAACAATAGACAGGCACAATAAATATATAGTGGAGAGACATCCTATCCAGCTTATGCTGTGGAAATTCAAGAAATCAACCTGAGATCTGGGAGTGTACTTCCGGACAACCAACCTCTACCTCTACCTAGGGAGGTTGAGGAAGAAAGAGAGGAAAGCATGCTTAAAGTAAATCCACCACCCTTTCTTGAGAGATTAACCCAACCACTCCAGCCTACCCCAGAAGAGACTGAACTTCTGGGAGAATTGAAAAACCTATGTGTCAAAATTCCACTTCTCCAAGCTATTAAGTGCTTCAAGCATCCATGGAGGCAAAGAAGAGATGCCCCTACCATTAATGTAATTGCACAGTGGTCTAAGTTAATGCTGGGGTAGGTAATCTATCCAAAGTATTTGGACCTTGGAAGCCCTGTAGTAGATGCGCACATCAATGGCACCATCGTCCCACAAACTTTGATCAATCTTGGGGCTACCATTAATGTGATGACCAAGGACACCATGCTCAAGCTCAACCTCAAATTCATTGAGAAAGATCACAACAGTTCTGCAACTTGTAGACCACTCCACAGTGACCCCTGAGGGGATTGTGGAGGATGTGATGGTCTCCATTGATTCTTGGGAATACCCTACAAATTTCCTAGTTCTCTGGCCTAAGGCTAAACTTATTGGTTACCTTCTCATCCTTGGGAGGCCTTGGTTAGCCATTGTCGATGTTTACATTCGTTGTAGAGATGGAAATATGACCATCAAGAATGGGCATATTTCCAAGCAGTTAGTCTTATACCCTCCTACTCAGCTATCTCTAGAACATGACTTACCTTTGTGGTTGGAAAAGGAGGAAGATGAAGTTTATTCCGCCCAACTCTATACTTTAGAAACAACTATGGGAGGGGGACAGCAAGATGAAGATGATTTGATCGAACACATACTCCAAAGTCCAACTCCCAGTACATTGTCCTTAGAAGAAGTAGTAAAGGAAACCCAAAACAACCACCAAATTGATCTATGCTTAGTTGATTCCAACCCTATCCATGTCAAAACCATATAATTCAGCCCTGAGAGAACCTTGAAAATCAATCCATCTCTTTATGTTCTCCAAGAAGAAAAGTTGTGCAACATGCTAAAGGAACATCTGAATGCCTTCGCTTGGAGTTACAAAGAAATTAAGGGAGTGCACCCCTCAGTGCGTACTCACCACATTTATATCAAAGAAGGTTGCAAGCTAGTCTAGCAACCACAAAGGAGGATGAATCCATCTCTTAAATATATAGTCAAAGAAGAACTACAAAAACTCCTAGATGCAGGATTCATTTGCCCTATCTCATTGAGAAAGATCACAACAGTTCTGCAACTTGTAGACCACTCCACAGTGACCCCTGAGGGCATTGTGGAGGATGTGATGGTCTCTATTGATTCTTGGGAATACCCTGCAAATTTCCTAGTTCTCCGGCCTAAGGCTAAACTTATTGGTTACCTTCTCATCCTTGGGAGGCCTTGGTTAGCCACTGTCGATGTTTACATTCGCTGTAGAGATGGAAATATGACCATCAAGAATGGGCATATTTCCAAGCAGTTAGTCTTATACCCTCCTACTCAGCTATCTCTAGAACATGACTTACCTTTGTGGCTGGAAAAGGAGGAGGAAGATGAAGTTTATTCCGCCCAACTCTATACTTTAGAAACAACTATGGGAGGGGGACAGCAAGATGAAGATGATTTGATCGAACACATACTCCAAAGTCCAACTCCTAGTACATTGTCCTTAGAAGAAGTAGTAAAGGAAACCCAAAACAACCATCAAATTGATCTATGCTTAGTTGATTCCAACCCTATCCATGTCAAAACCATATAATTCAGCCCTGATAGAACCTTGAAAATCAATCCATCTCTTTATGTTCTCCAAGAAGAAAAGTTGTGCAACATGCTAAAGGAACATCTGAATGCCTTCGCTTAGAGTTACAAAGAAATTAAGGGAGTGCACCCCTCAATGCGTACTCACCACATTTATATCAAAGAAGGTTGCAAGCTAGTCTAGCAACCCCAAGGGAGGATGAATCCATCTCTTAAATATATAGTCAAAGAAGAACTGCAAAAACTCCTAGATGCAGGATTCATTTACCCTATCTCATTGAGAAAGACCACAACAGTTCTGCAACTTGTAGACCACTCCACAGTGACCCCTAAGGGGATTGTGGAGGATGTGATGGTCTCCATTGATTCTTGGGAATACCCTGCAAATTTCCTAGTTCTCTGGCCTAAGGCTAAACTTATTGGTTACCTTCTCATCCTTGGGAGGCCTTGGTTAGCCATTGTCGATGTTTACATTCGTTGTAGAGATGGAAATATGACCATCAAGAATGGGCATATTTCCAAGCAGTTAGTCTTATACCCTCCTACTTAGCTATCTCTAGAACATGACTTACCTTTGTGGTTGGAAAAGGAGGAGGAAGATGAAGTTTATTCCGCCCAACTCTATACTTTAGAAACAACTATGGAAGGGGGACAACAAGATGAAGATGATTTGATCGAACACATACTCCAAAGTCCAACTCCCAGTACATTGTCCTTAGAAGAAGTAGTAAAGGAAACCCAAAACAACCATCAAATTGATCTATGCTTAGTTGATTCCAACCCTATCCATGTCAAAACCATATAATTCAGCCCTGAGAGAACCTTGAAAATCAATCCATCTCTTTATGTTCTCCAAGAAGAAAAGTTGTGCAACATGCTAAAGGAACATCTGAATGCCTTCGCTTGGAGTTACAAAGAAATTAAGGGAGTGCACCCCTCAGTGCGTACTCACCACATTTATATCAAAGAAGGTTGCAAGCTAGTCTAGCAACCCCAAAGGAGGATGAATCCATCTCTTAAATATATAGTCAAAGAAGAACTCCAAAAACTCCTAGATGCAGGATTCATTTACCCTATCTCAGATAGTGAATGGGTCTCTCCTTTGGTGTTGGTTCCGAATAAAAATGGTAAGTGAAGGATTTGTGTCGATTACAGGGAGTTAAACAAAGCCACAAAGAATGACCATTTCCCTCTACCTTTCATCGACCAAGTGCTAAATGGCCTGGCAGGAAAAAAGTTTCTCTTTCCTATATGGATTCAGCGGGTACAATCAAATCCAAATCAGCCCGAAGACCAAGATAAAACCACCTTCACTTGTCCTTGGGGTAATTTTGCCTATAGGGTCCTTCTTTTTGGCCTATGAAATTCTCCTGCCACTTTTTAGAGGGAAGTCCTGAGTATATTTTCCGAGTTAGTCCATGATGCAGTAGAAATTTATATGGATGGTTTCACACCTTATGGAGGTCATTTCAAGGAGGCTCTATCCAACTTAGGTAAGGTTCTACACAAATGCATTGAAATGAACCTGTCTCTCTGTCCTAAAAAATGTGAATTTTTTATCACTACAGGGACTGTGCTAGGTCATTCAATATCTCAGCAAGGACTACAGGTGGACCCAAACAAAATAGCTATCATCCAAAGGGTCCCACCTCCACAAAAGCAATGATATGTCAGAAGTTTTCTAAGGTTAGCTGGATACTACCGAAGGTTTATAAAAGACTTCAGCAAGTTGGCTTCTCCTTTATTTGGGTTGTTGGCCAAAGACTCTGAGTTTGTATGGTCAAAAAGCTGTCAAGAGGCCTTAGACACCCTGAAGGACAAGTTAATCACTAAACTGATTCTATGAGGCCCAAATTAGGCCCTTCCTTTTTCATATTCATGTTGATGTCTCACACAAAGCCATAAGCCCTAGGCCAGATAGATGACAAATTGCCTTATGTCATTTACTTTATCAGTAAGAATATGTCAAAGGCCGAACTGAACTACACAGTGACCGAAAAGGAGCTCCTCGCTGTTGTGCATAAATTTTAGTAATCAAATTATTATGTAAAAACAATATTTTGTTTTACAAACAAAAGATCTCAATATGATGTATGACTTCTAAACTTAAAAATAAATTATTACTATTATAACATATTTGATTTACTTATACAAAAGTCATACAACTTATTCACTTTTATATGTAAAAAAATCATAAAACTTAATCACTGTTGCAGTAGGGTTGCCAATTTTATACATTTAATTTTGATAGGTTGATGTTTCCGTTTTGAAAAATATACATTTCTATTTAAAAAAGTTTTGTTTTTCCAAACTAACAAAACATTAGGACAATTACAATTTAAAAAACAAAATATAATAAAAAAGTTTGTTTTCCAAACTAGCGAAGCGTTAGACAATCACAATTTAAAAACAAAATATAATAAATAAAGATGCAACATTCCTTTTATGTTTCCTTCCTGCATTGTTTTCCATCCCTATATCAAAAATGTATAAAACCAATAACAATATAATAAAATAAACAATATTATAAAATAAACATGCAAAATTCCATCTATGTTTCCTTCTTGCACGGCTTTTCCGATCCCTATATCAGAAATGTAGAAAACCAAGAGCAAAATTATGCTTTTTGTGAGCTCCTTGGGAACATGTGGACTCATTTTGCCTATTAACTTTAACCCTAGAGACGCACTCTCGCACAAAAGAAACCAAATGCACCGAAATAACCACAAGCCGCCGACGGAACAGAATCCTCGCACTCAGAAGCGAAACAGCTTTGGAACACGTACACCAGGTCAACCTCTCTGACCAGGAATACCAGGTGGGGCAGAGACCTGCCCCAAAGCCACTGAAGGAGGTTGACTCCGAATAACGATGCAGCGACCTGGCAATTTCTCGCCAGTTCCTTTCGCACTGCTCTGCTTAACACTGGGACCAGGAACAAATCTCTTGCCCAAAACCACAGCGGACCAGAGCTCACCCAAACGCCAGAAGCATGGAACTAAAAAAACCCCCGAGAATCACTGCCACCGTCTAGCCTTCTGCCTGAGATTTTAATTTATAAATCGATAAAAAACATTCTTTTTATCAACGTATTTTTCTAATTCAAATTTAATTATTAACAGTGATACTTACCTGTGTAGTTACCAGGCTTTAGCAAACCTAAGGGAAATGAACATTTCAAATTCTTACAGGTATGCCCTTCCTTTTTAATTTTCTCAATAGCTCATGGACTAAGTCCATTAACATATATATCATCCAAATCATCAGACACCCATGTCTGAAAAACAAACGGAAACACGGGCTATATTGGTTCATGTTTTCATATACAATCGTTTCAGGGCAACCATTCTCATCAACACATCATAATCCATGAGAGCACACAACAGTAAAAAATGTACATTTGGAAGGCTGTCATGTCACATCATGTATACAAAATTGAGTTTTTCACTGATAAAAAATACAGTGCCAGAGAGACATTATCTTGTCTGAAAACATGCATATCTACATACATATATGCATGTTCTCTGAAAAAAAAATCTAGTAAGTATATGGACATCATTAATGTCAGTCTCTACAATACAGTGTGCAACAAACTTGCCTGCTAATACCGCCATTGATATCAACACATCCACAATGTGTGGTGCACAGAACATTGTAAAATGTACATTGGAAGCTTGTCATGTCACGCACAAAATTTATATGCAAGTATGTGGGCAGACATTGAAAGTGTAAAATATCATCAACGTCACAAGACTGTCTTTTTTGCTTGTGAATATTCTCGTGTTTAAAGATTCTTTGAAACATACTCATGTGATCCTTTACCATTAGCTGCTTAAGCATATCATCTTCAATTTGGAGAGCTTGCTGTTGCACATGCTGGCCAATATGGTCTCCACCTGAATTTTCTCCAACATAGATCAAACTCGACAGCAATTTCTCCAATCTGCTTTTCTACAGTTTTCCTCTTCCAAAGTTCCGTGTGCCACAAGCTGATACACATGAACAACCTTCTTTTGACCTATGCGGAATGCACGGCCGATTGTTTGCTTTGTGCAAGATGGATTCCACACAAGATCCAGAAGGATCACCCGTGAAGCTTCTATTAGATTGATTCCCATGCCACAAGCTTTGATTGATGCAAGCAGGACGCGTGCCTTTCCTGTTTGCTGACTGAATTTATCAATTATACCCTGACGCTCGTGCAGATGGTGTTTCCCCTTGAGCAGTAGTATTTCTTGGCCTTTGCACCAATGGAAGTGGAACTCAAGAATTTCCTCCAAGAGTTGCAAAGGTGAAATATACTGGCAGAAAACCAATGACTTTTCCCCTTTCTCACAACAGAACCTGATGATATCAACCACAAATTTCAATTTGATCCCTTGAGTGTGATCTTTTCTGCATGTGCCCGCTTCAAGGTCAGGATGGTTAACCCCCCAGTACTTTTCAATGAATACCAGATCTTTGAGAAGACATGGATGTATGGAGGCAATTGAAATCATCATCTCCAGCTCCACATTTGAACAGGTGGAATTTTTCATATGAACTATTTCATGTATTCTTCTGAAAAGTGTCTCTTGCAGGGGTGTTGGCCTTAACATCACGGTGTAGGTTCTTAAACCGGGAAGTTCATTTAAAATATATCCTTTATAAATGTCAATAAAGTCTTCAGTCATGGATTTTAACAGTTGACGACATGCGCTTTTTTCTCTGCTTCTTCCAGTATTTATCCTTTTTAAAATTTGCTCCACAAAATAGCGTCTGGCTATCTTCTCCTTCACCACTTCCTTAGAGACTTCACTCTGGTGATTCTTCAGTTGCAAAATACGATCGACAAAGGTTGGTCTTGCCAAACAGAGTGTGTTGAAATATTCTTCAAAATTGTTCTGAAACAAAGTTCCAGATAGCAGAATTCACAGCCTTGTATTCACTCTCATTAACAAATTCCAAATCTTTGAGTTATGACTCCGAGGAATGTGGCCTCCATCAAGAATTAAAAGGCCTGGACTCCTTCTAAGGTACCTTCCTATCTGCCTGGTCTCTTCAGAGATTTTGTCATTGTCTTCATTGGAGAAAGTGTAAAACAAAGAGTAGCTCATTATCAACACACTTTCCTTCTTATGCCACTCATGTAGCATTTTTATGCTGTAAATATTATAGACCTGTCTGATGGGTGCTTTACATGACACAGACATTACAGATCCTCTAAAAGGGGACTCCCTTGTTGTGAAGTCTCTTAATGGGCTCAGAATATAAACGGGACTGTTAAGATTCCACTTGTTAAACTCCCTTTTCCATGTACGGAGCATGCTTTTGGGGGCAATGATTAATGGTTTGCAGGCTGGAAACAAACTCAGATAACTTTGTAGGAAACTTATAATCATGAGTGATTTTCCTGTCCCAGGAGAATGAGCAATAACACAACCTCCAACACATCACTGCGTGATGATGCCTCCATTTCATCTGGGATTAATGAACCAGCAATGTTTTCTCCACAGGAATTCAAATCCCCATTTTTGGTGAGCATTCATTTTCTTCTCCAACTCCGGAATTATTTTCCATACAGAATTGGGCTTCTCAGACAAATCATGAGACTGGAAGGATGGGAATCCCTTTAAGGAATCCAAAATGTGAATTGCCATGTCTCTAGAACAATTATCCTCGTGCAAGTGATAGCTTGATATGCTTCTGCTTCTTCCTGAATTCCATACCCCTGTACCTTGCAAGGTACAAATGGAATATTAGCCTATTTTGGATTAGAGAAATAACATCATTTTCCTATTTTGACCAAAGTTCATCCATAAACCACTATTTTTCATGTCCAATGGCAAAGTATCCATATCATGTGTTTACTTACAAATGGCTCAAAAATGTTATTTATCTCTGCTTTTACAAAATTGCATAACTGGCAAATAAGTCCAACTTCTTCATCCAAGACAACCTCGTGCCCATCAATGCAAAAATGATTGTCTTCATCATCTTCTATATCTACTTCTGCCGAGTTGCCAGTTATTGCTGTTTTTCTCGGGTCCTATGGCAATCAACCAATGGAAGACTATCAGCACAAATAAAATCATCAAACAAAAAGGATGAGATTGAGCAATCACAATTTTTGGATTGCTTTAGCGCATAGCAATCAAGTACTTCTTTGATGTATCTTCCGTATATTTTTCCTGGTTGAGAAGACTTACTAATTTGATTATGCAAATAGATTGAAATTCAGAGCTACATAAACACAAGGCAAGCCCCTCAGAGAATTAAGACAGTTGCTCCCACTCTCTCTTTCTATGTATATAATTTGATGCATTGGAAACTGCCAAGTTCGCATAAACACATTTGCCAAAGATAATAACCATTACTTGAAAATAAGGTGTGATATGATATGAACATCATAATAGCAATACAAGAAAAAACCAACACATAACAAATAGTAAAGATGTATTGTATAACTGTACATAAGCTATACTCTCATTTGTATTATCACTCCGTGTAGGACAGGATTATGGCAATCACTTTATCTTTGACTATGTATTAATTAATATTTTGATTGTAAATTTTTGCATTTATTATATTGTTTTACGTTAACATAATATATTGTTTATTTTTCTGAATTATTGAATTTCATTTATCTACTATGCTATTGGTGGATAGATTTGAAGTGTTCTTGAAATCTTGGGCCACTGCAAGTCAAGACTCCAATTTTTTTTTTAGCTTTTGTTGACTTTCCTAGCTTTGCTCACTTTATGGCTATAATGTTCCTTCCTAGAATAATTTTCCTGAATTTAGTTTAAGGAATTTGGCAATTTTCTCTATTATGGGACCCACGAAATTTTTGGACTAAGACTTGGGAGATGGAGGCCAAAATCATTTTGTTAGTGGGAGGTGGGGGGCACACCCACATGGAGTATGCACTTCCTTGGAGGGAAAGTCGAGTTGCTAAGGTAGGAGGTCGAAATGCTTGAAGGAGGGGCCCACATGAGGAAGGCACCTCAAAATCTAAAAATAGAAGGGGCCTAACAACTATTGGGGTCTTTTGTCAATCTAACATTTCTCTTGTTGCTCGAGCTGCTTAGTCGGGTCAAGTCATAGTGTTGTTCAGTGCAAAGTTTCCAAGGGGAGAGTTCACCCTTCTTTCGATGGACTACGAGTGCCCCCCTAGGAAGGTAAGATTATGCCATATTGGAGGGAGATTGTGGAGCTCAAGGTGCATTGTACAACCATTTCACTCAACAAATTGCGTGCTCCAAGAGGATGCAGTAGGGGATCACGTGCCACTTAAATCAGCTATCTTCCAGGTGGCATTTGCTAGGGGAAATTTTGCATAGTTACTCCAGGGGAAGACCAAGCTTGGTGAAGAGTTTTGGGGTTAGAGATTGCTACATTGAGGCAGGTTGAATTCTTCTCACCCAGGACCAGTGCAGGAGACCCATTCTAGGCACACATGGGAGGTTGAGGAAAGGAGTTGGGGAGATGGATTGTACTGGGAATTTGAGGAAGTCATCCAGGGAGTAGAATTTAGCATTTTTTGAGTGATTGGAGGGTTGCTTTAGTGCATTTCCAAACAGACCATATTTTCTAGCCAGTTTGAAGAGGACGTGGTATTTGGGGCTGATTTTCAGTGGTCAAAACTAGACCAAACCCTTTCTAGGTTTTGGAGAGTTCACTGATAGGAGTCTGGGGCTAATTTTGCATAATTTTCTGAGCACCGGAGGTGGGTCTTTCGAGAGTTCTTTTCCAACACACAGTGCATCTCCTCTTGAGCAACGCAGAGCATTTTTGGGGCAGCTCACTCTCTCATCTGGACGTTCTCCAACCTGGGGCTTGTCTAGATTTCCATTGAGGCAAGCCTAGGTGTGCTCCTTCCATACTCATTGTACTGTTGCTCCAAATTTATAATAAAATGGTTGAGCTGGATGGTGTTTTTCGGTGATCACATGGGTGTTTACTTATATTTCTGAATTTTGTGTATATATGTCAACTATTGCTTTGTTTATCATTGCTTTTCCTAACTAAGAATATTACAATGGTATCAAAGCTCCGTTCTTGGCTCATCCATGGGGATCTTTCCTATGAACGAAGAGGATAGGCAAGACATTACTTATCGAAGGCAGAGATACTGGAGCAGAGAAAGAGACCTGGAGATCACACCTGATACTGAGACACCCGGGAAAGCAATAGTGGTGGCAAATATAGGGGAATCAAGAAGCAAGGAGGAAGCAACATTTCATAGCCTCTTAAAGGCCCTAAATGATTTAGCCCAAGGGCAGAAGGAGATGTTGGAGGAACTCAAGCAAAAGAATAGGGACAAGAGCATCCATCATGAGTTCCTATTTAGGGATATTTCAGGGGCCTCACAACAGTATGACCACCCTTCACCAACCACTCACCCAATAGCTTTTAATGGGCCAACCAGGACTACGTTTCCTAGATTTTTACCTTGGTTATCGAGTAAGAAAGGTGGGCTGGATGATCAGATGCCCATGGGAGATTATTTCCAAAAATGGAAATCCATGGGGGAAGATTTCAAAGCATCTTTGTCCTTCGGAGATTACTGCTAGCTCAAGCAAAACGAGAAAGGCAGGAGCAGTGGGGGGTCTAGCATGAAGTGTTCAAAGTTGCAGCGTACCATTGGGAGGATGTATTTTCCCACATATGATGGACCTACCAAGTGCACAACTCGAGCTTGGGTAGAGAAGTTGGATATTGATTTCCAACTTAACCGGATGGCAAAGGTGGAAGCCATTAAAAAGGGTACCTTGCACTTGGAGGGAGAGGCACAAGACTGGTAGTTTCATGGCTTGACAACGTTAGGGCATGCCAGCGTGACCTCTTATGAGGACTTTACACGAAGAGTGGTGGAGCATTTTGATAGGAGGGACCCAAAGGCTCATTTCAGAGAGCTCACCCAGCTCAAGCAAACTGGCCATCCAAAGCAATATATATCAGAGTTTTTGAGAGTCTCGGTCATGGTACCAGATTTGTTAGATGCCAGGAGGGTGTACATATTTGTAGAGGGCTTACTTGAGCCATTGCATGGGCTGATGAGATCTCACAGACCCACTACTTTGCAGGAGGTTGTGACTTGTGTCAGGGATTTGCAAGGGGCTATCCCCAAGACTTGAGCACCCATACCATCACAGGCTCCCTACCCAGAGAAAGGACATGACACCAGGCTAGCACCACAGCTAGGAGTCCAACGGCATGAACAGTTAGATGAGGAGACCAGGAGAGACCTACGGAGGAGGAACCTATGCTTCACTTGTCGGGAGCCTTGGGCACCAGGCCATAGATGTACAGTGAGAAAGGCCCATTACATTGAGGTCTTCTCCGATAGTGGTTAGGAGGATGATGTGGAGTTGGAGATAGGCGGGGGTGACAACGAGACACATGTAGAGAGGGGACCACCACCACCAGCACCACCTGGGGGAGCATCTTTCGCGCAACTTGGAGGAGTCCTAGCTTCTTTGCGTGGGGTTCCCAAATTTTTTACCCTAAGGATCAAAGGCACAATGCAAGGGCATCATGACTCTTTTCTAGTAAACAGTGGGACCACCCACAATTTCATTTGACGCACGGATGGTTCAAAGGCGGGGTATCACTACAAAGGAGTTTGAGGGGTTTTCAGTCCTACTGTCGGGGGATAGTACCATGCAGTGTACCCGATATGTCCCCGCTTTGATAGTGACCATGGGGAACTACTTGATGACGGATCATTTCTTTGTGGTGGATGTACCAAACACCAATGTGGTGATGGGTGCCCAGTGGCTCTACTCCCTTGGGCAGGTCACTACGGATTGGAGGAAGTTGGAGATGAAGTTCACAGGGCCACATGGCAAGTTAGTTGCTCTTTGGGGCATGCATTCATATCCTCCATAGGCAGTTTAAGTGCACAGGATGGAGGCTAACTTGAGGCATGCGGACATAGCAATGGCAGTGGAGTTGACGATTTCTGAGTCTAGGGGACAGCCCAAGCCACCACACCCCAACGTACAGGGCATCTTGGATATGTATCTGGTAGAGTTTGGGGACGTAACACCAAGGCAACCACCTGACAAAGGATTTGAGCACACGATTGAGCTAGAGTTGGAGGTACAAGCAGTTATTACCACTCCATATAGACATCCCAAGGCCTACACGGATGAGATTGAGCGAGCCATTCAGGAGTTACTAGCACTTGGGCATGTGACACCTAGCTCTAGCCCCTTTGCTTCATCAGTTGTTCTAGTGAAGAAGGATGGGACATTGCACATGTGCATAGATTACCGAGCACTCAACAAGAAGACCCTGAAGAACCGCTACCCCATTCCACGCATTGATGAGCTGATGGATGAGCTTAGAGGAGCCAAGTACTTCTCTGAGATAGACTTGTATTTGGGGTACCACCAAATCAGAGTGAGGGATCAGAACATCCTCAAGACGACCTTCAGATGCCACAAGACAATCAAAGAGCGCTTCACGTGGAAGGGCCTCAAGGGAGATGTGTTGAGGTATGTGCAAGAGTGTGAGGCTTGTCAAAGGAACAACAGAGAGTTGACCCATCCAGTCGAGTTGTTGCAGCCACTTCCCATTCCTAAGGGGAAATGGGAAAGTATCTCTACAAATTTTATCATGGGGCTTCCTATGGTGTAGGGCAGAGATTGTATATATGTGGTGGTGGATCGGTTGATCAAATATGCACATTTCTTTGTTATTCTAGCCCGATATTCTGCTTCCAGGTAGCGGCGCTGTTTTTCAGGGAGGTCTTCTGCTTACATGGTTTATCCAAGACCATAGTCAGTGACAGGAACACCTGCTTCATGGGAGCATTCTAGGAAGAGTGTTTCTAGTTAGTGGGCACAAAGTTCACCCCTAGCACCAGTGACCATCCACAGAAAGACGACCAAACTAAGAGGGTCAACAAATGGTTAGAGGCTACCTACAGAACTATGTGACCAGGCAACAGAGAGCTCGAATCCGGTGGTTGCATTTGGGCAAACACTGCTACAACACCACCCACCACATGTCCATTGGTATGTCACCTTTCCGTGACTTGTATGGTTATGACGCTTTATCTTTTGCTGACATTGTTTATGGAGACAGTCGGGTCCCAAAGGCCAAAGATTGGATCCAAGAAATTCAAGATATCCTCAAGGCTCTCAAGGAAAAACTATTGACAGCGCAGAATCAGCAGAAAGTGTATGCAAACAGACACAAGATTGAGAGCACTTTGAGAAGGGGGACATAGTCTTCCTGCGGCTACAACCACATAGACAATCCACGCTAAAACACAAGGGGGCCGAGAAGCTAGAATCCTGTTTTTATGGACCATACTAGTTGATTAGGAAAGTTGAGGAGCTGGCCTATGCGCTAGATCTTCCACCAGGAATCAAGATCCACAATGTTTTTCATGTCTCATGCCTCAAACAGCCATAGAGTTACCTCCACTAAATAAAGAGGGACATCTTGTGTTAGAGCCGGAGGCCATTTTGGAGACTAGAGAAAGGAAGTTGAGGAGCATAACCATCAAAGAATACTTGGTACACTGGAGAAATTTACTGGATGAGGATGCCACTTGGGAGGGTGAGCACATACTTCAGCATCCAACACTGCATTTACTTAGGGACAAACAACATTTAGGAGGGGAGGACTCTGATGTTCCTTCCTAGAATAATTTCCTTGAATTTAATTTCACAATTTTGTCTATTATGGGACCCATGAAATTTTTGGAATAAGACTTAGGATATGGAAGCCGAAATCATTTTGTTAGTGGGAGGTGGAGGCCACACCCACATGGAGTACGCACTTCCTTGGAAGGAAATTCGGGTTGCTAAGGTAGGAGGTCGAAATGCTTAATGGAAGGGCCCACATGGGGAAGGAAACTCAAAAATTATAAATAGGAGGGTCCTAAGAGCTATTGGAGTCTTTTGTCAATCTAACATTTCTCTTGTTGCTCAAGCTACTTGGCTGGGTAACAGTGTTGTTCAGCGCAGAGATTTCCAAGGGGAGAGCTCACCCTTTTTTCGGTGGACTATGAGTCCCCCCCTAGGAAGGTAAGATTGTGCCATATTGGAGGGAGATTTGCGGAGCTCAGGGTGCATCTAACAGTCATTTCACTCAACAAATCTTGTGCTCCAGGAGGACGCAGTAGGGGATCATATGCCACTTATTTCAATTATCTTCTGGGTGGCATTTGCCGGGAAATTTTTTGCATAGCTACTCCAACAGAAGACCAAGTTTGGTGAAGAGTTTTGGGGTCAGAGATTGTTGCATTGAGGAAGGTCAAATTCTTCTCACCCAAGGCTAGCACAGGGGCTAGATTGTAGGCACACGTGGGAGGTTGAGGAAAGGGGTTGGGGAGTTGGATTGTACTGGGAATTTGAGGAAGTCATCCGGTGAGTAGAATTCAACACTTTTGGAGTGATTGGAGAGCTTCTTTAGTGCATTTCCAGACAGGGCGTATTTTCCATCCAGTTTGAGGAGGACGTGGTACTTGGGACCAATTTTCGAAGGTCAGAAATAGACCAAAATCTTTAGGGTTTTGGTGGGTTTATTGAGAGGAGCCCTTTCATGTCTCATGCCTCAAATAGCCATTGAGTTACCTCCATTCAATAATGAGGGACATCTTGTGGTAGAGCCGGAGGCCATTTTGGAGACTAGAGAAAGGAAGTTGAGGAGCAGAACCATCAGAGAATACTTTGTACACTAGAGAAATTTACCAGATGAGGATGCCACTTGGGAGGGTGAGCACATCCTTCAACATCCAACATTGCATTTGCTTGCGGACAAACAACATTTGGGAGGGGAGGACTGTAATGTTCCTTCCTAGAATAATTTCACTGAATTTAATTTCACAATTTTGTCTATTATGGGACCCATGAAATTTTTGGACTAAGACTTAGGAGATGGAGGCCAAAATCATTTTGTTAGTGGGAGGTGGAGGCCATGCCCACATGGAGTACGCAATTCCTTGGAGGGAAATTCAAGTTGCTAAGGTAGGAGGTCGAAATGGTTGATGGAGTGGCACACATGGGGAAGGCAACTCAAAAATTATAAATAGAAGGGTCCTAACAGCTATTGGAGTCTTTTGTCAATCTAACATTTCTCTTGTTGCTCGAGCTACTTGGCCAGGTAACAGTGTTGTTCAACGCAAAGATTTCCAAGGGGAGAGCTCACCCTTTTTGCGATGTACTACGAGTCCTCCCCTAGGAAGGTAAGATTGTGACATATTGGAGGGAGATTTGTGGGGCTCAGGGTGCATCGAACAGCCATTTCACTCAACAAATCTTGTGCTCCAGGAGGACGCAATAGGGGATCATGTGGCAATTATTTCAGCTATCTTCTGGGTGGCATTTGCCGAGAAAATTTTTGCATAGCTACTCCAACAGAAGACCAAGCTTGGTGAAGAGTTTTGGGGTCAAAGATTGCTGCATTGAGGAAGGCCAAATTCTTCTCACCCAAGGCCAGTGCAGGAGCCCAATTCTAGGCACACGTGGGAGGTTGAGGAAAGGGGTTGGGGAGTTGGATTGTACCGGGAATTTGAGTTAGTCATCTGGTGAGTAGAATTCAACACTTTTGGTGTGATTGGAGAGCTTCTTTAGTACATTTCCAGACAGGGCGTATTTTCCATCCAGTTTGAGGAGGACGTGGTACTTGGGGCCAATTTTTGAAAGTCTGAAACCCACCAAAAACTTTATGGGTTTTGGTTGGTTTATTGAGAGGAGCCCTGGGCTAATTTTGCAAAAACTTTTGAGCAGTGGAGGTGCTACTTTTAGCAGTTCTTTTCCAACAAACAATGCATCTCCTCTTAGGCAGCGCAGGGCATTTTTGGGGCAGCTCACTCTCTCATCAAGGCATTGTATTCTCCAACCTGGGGCTTGTCTAGCTTGCCATTGAGGCAAGCCTAGGTGCACTCCTTTCATACCCATTGTACTATTGCTCCAAATTTATAATAAAATGGCTTAGTTGGATGGTGTTTTTTGGTGATCACATGGGTGTTTACTTATATTTTTGAATTTGTGTATGCATTTCAATTTTGAACTATTGCTTTGTTTATCATTGTTTTTCCTAACTACGAATATTACAATGACTATAAAAGTGGATTAGCTATCTTTTAAAGCCAAAAAACTCCAATTTTATTGATTTTTTCATTAATTAAATAATTTTTAAAGCCAAAAAACATAAAAACATTTGATCTATACAAAAGCCTCTTTTTTGGCTCTCATCCCTAAAGAGACAAACCCAATCTCCTTTGATAGATATAGGCCCATCTCCTTGTGTAACTCTTCCTATAAAATCATCACAAAAATCTTGGCAAATAGATTAAAAATTTTTTTGCCAAGCATCATCTCTGAAAACCAAGGTGGCTTTGTTCCAAGACGACAAATTACTAACAATGTAATAATTGTACAAGAAGTCATACATAGTAGTATACAAAAAAAAAAAGGGCATGGTCATTAAATTGGATATGGCCAATGCTTTTGACAAAGTGAATCATAACTTTCTTGCTGCTGTCCTCCAAAAATTTGGCATCTCTTCCAAGTTTACAAACATCATTATGACTTGCATCACCAATCCCTAGATTGCACCTTTGATCAATGGAAGGCCAAGCAACTTCTTCCAAATCTCAAGAGGATTGAGGCAAGGTTGTCCTCTATCCCCCTTCCTTTACATCATTATGGTAGAATCACTAAGTGCTCAGTTAGAAAATCAAAGGGAAAATAAAAAAATACAAGGCATCAAGATTTCAAGACGAGTCAAAGAGATCAACCACTCCCTCTTTGTCGACGACACCCTCCTCATAGGGGGAGCTTCTGACATCATTGCAAAACTCTTTAAAACAATTCTAGATGACTTTCTCCATGTTTAAGGAGGACACCTAAACAACAACAAATGTAGAATTTACAGCTAGAATGTCTCAATAAACATAATACAGAGAATATCCCATATAATGGAAATACCGGTACAATTAAAATGGAGCCATTTTATATATTTGGGACTACCATTAGCAAAAGAAGTGGTCAAGGCAGAAGTCTAGAATAAGCACGTGGAAAAAATGAGGGGGAAAATACAGAGTTGGGGAATGATGTGGCTCAATCTTGCAGGAAAAACAATAATGATCAAGGCCCTCTTTTCAGCTTTGTCAATATATCAGTATGCCATAATAATGGCTCTGGCAAGTGCCCACAAACAAATGGAATTAATTATTAGAAGCTTTCTCTAACAAGGAGGAAAGCAAGAAAATAAAAAATTCAGCCTTGTTCGATGGGAACAAGTAACTCTCCCCTATGAGAAAGGAGGGATTTCAATCCGGATACCAGGACTGATGGGACTGCCATTAGCAAAAGAAGTGGTCAAGGCAAAAGTCTGGAATAAGCACGTGGAAAAAATGAGGGGGAAAATACAGAGTTGGGGAATGATGTGGCTCAATCTTGCAGGAAAAGCAATAATGATCAAGGCCCTCCTTTCAGCTTTGTCAATATATCAGTATGCCATAATAATGGCTCCGACAAGTTCCCACAAACAAATGGAATTAATTATTAGAAGCTTTCTCTGGCAAGGAGGAAAGCAAGAAAATAAAAAATTCAGCCTTGTTCGATGGGAACAAGTAACTCTCCCCTATGAGAAAGGAGGGATTTCAATCCGAATACCAGGACTGATGAATAGTGCACTCGGGATCATGTTAGTTTGGAGAATGATAAATGGCAAAGAACAGTGGTGGGGAAAGCTTTAACAAGAAAATATTTAAATTGTCAAAGGACAAAAATGCTCACCGAAACAATTCCAGAGTGACCTTGTACACAGGTCTAGAAATTGGTTAAAAAGATCATTCCACATATAAGAGAACAAATCTCCAAAAATTCTGGGAATGGGAAAGCAATCTCAATATGGGAGGACAAAATAATGGGAGCAAATCCAATAAAACAGCAGCAACATCTAAGAGATTTAAAAGATTGGATGGAGGAGACAAGCTTAACCACCTTAAACTCTATATCTGAATGGGAACAAAATATCTGGACAAATTGGAGAGTGTCGACACTCCCTTATAGACTGAGAAGCCAATGAGAAGAACTAAAAACCTTCTTAGTAGGAGCAGTGCCAACAAAGATAAAATACCAAGATGAGTTAATATGGGATCCATCTGGAGAAAATTACACAGTGAAATCAGGCTACAACCTATGGACAGCAATATGGAAAAACGAATGTTTGCCTAAAATTAAATTCTTTACTTGGTCACTGCTAAAAGGCAAAATCCTTACTGCGGAAAACTTAAAAAAGAAAGGCTTCCAAGGTCCCTCAAAATGTGTCATGTGCCAAAGGGATGAGGGAAACATTCATCGCCTATTTATGAATTGCACCATGGCAAGAGAATGTTGGAAGCAGTTAATCAGCCCATTAGAACTATGCATAGACACAACAGTGCAACTGTCAATTCTCCACAAAAATTGGGCTCAAAGTTACCCCTATACCAAGAAGAAAAAAGCAGTGATAAATGGAATTTGGAAATGTTTGCCCTCTATTCTTTGCTGGCAATTATGGCTCGAAGGAAGTGCATCTTTAAGGGACAAAAGCCAAATACAGGGATTATTATATCAAAGACTTGGGGACAAGTTTTGGAAATAGTAAGTGTAAATGGAGCAGGAAGAATTGATCCAAATAGCCTGCAGCAAGAAGAAAGGGAATGGTACAACAAAGCCTTAATTGAAGACAATTCTGGATCTTACAAAAAAAAAAATAAAGTCAGGGCAAAAATCAGAGATTGGAAGCTTCGTTTGGATGACAAGGAAATGGCAGAGTGGATTAAGGAACATAAAAAATACATATTATTTTTTGATGGAGCCTCAAAGAATAATCCGGGCAAAGCAGGGGCAGGCGGCCTAATTCTAGATCCGAATGGCAAGAAATTAATAACTTATGAATGGGGTCTAGGGAAGATGACTAACAACAGGGCAGAGGCATACAGTTTGTGGATTGGCACTAAAATTTTACAAAAAAAGAGATAAAAGATCCAATATTAATTGGGGACTTAGCAATCATTATAGCAACGATGGAAGCAGAGAAGGAATTTAAAAGTGTAGCCTTAAACAAAATAAGACAGAGAATCATATCCAACACAAAAAATGGGGAAAATAATGTATAAGCATGTCTTAAGAACTCAAAACAAAGATGCAAACTTACTAGCCAACAAGGCAATGGATAGACAAGCTGGATTTGTGAAAGAAAATGACAAAATCTATAAAGAAAACATTCCATAAAGTGTTCTCCTTGGAGGACTGGTTCGAAATCCAGAGAATGACAAATAGCATCAAATGACCAAGAAGAGGAAAGGAAGATAACATCAACAAGCAGGAGATTCCCTTACATCAGTCAAGGCAAACAATCAAGCATTATTCTTCTCTTTCAAAGAAGAGGATCCATATAATCTCCAAAAGGACTCATCGTGATCTGAATCATGCCAGTAATCATCCTCGTGAGCTGAATGAAGTGGGCAAAGGTCATATCGGGCACGATCATACCAGAGAAACTAGTGATTGCCATCTGAACTGGGAAGTGGACATCTGTGCCGGTATGGGGGGAAAAACAATGAAGGAAACCCACAATAACAGGTTAACGTATGGCACAAACAGCTATAAAATGAAGCATTAGGAAAGGAATACACAGCACTTAGGAAAGCAGCGAGAGAGTGTCATTGTTGGAAACAAAAGAGATAAGAGAAAAGAGTGCAGAAGTAGAGAGTATCACGAGTCCAAGCAAAACAGAGGTGAGTGAAGTCTTACAGTAGGAGCCTCAAGAGTTGACTGCAAGCTGGGCAAAAACAATAATAGACAGATTTAGAATCAAGGTAACAGCATCGCCACATTTCTCAGTTGTTTCTCACAACATTCTCTTATTTTCGGTTTAAGGACTGATAAAAGTGTAAGTGTGTATTTGTTGCACGATAACTGGCCTTGTAGATTCATCCTGAGCCGCATTTCGACCCTCTTTAATCTCTCCCACAGTGTCAGAATCTTGCTCGCAGACACAGAGAAAAATCCTCTCCCATCTGAGTTCTCAAGGTAAAAGCATTGTTCTATATCTCTATTGTCATTTTCAATTTTATCTTCCTCACAACACTAGGACTGATAATTCTTTTAGCGTTGTTTTGTTGCTTGTTAACCGGCCCCATAGACACCATCTGAGCCACTTTCTGACTTCTCTCAAATCCATTCACTTTCGCAACACTTCCAAAATCAATACCCAGCTCTTAGCTCCTGAGTCCAATAGTTTTCCTCAAATTTCTTATAAACAGACCATCAATCAGCTCAGTAATTGTAAGCGGGAGTTGCATCATAAGCAGCATTACATGATCAACAAAAAAGTCAAACAGATAGCGCAAAGAGGTCACGAGTCCAAGCAAAACAGAGGTCAGCGAAGTCTTATAGTAGGAGCCTCAAGAGCTGACTGTAAGCTGGGCAAAAACAATAATAGACAGATTTAGAATCAAGGTAACAGCATCGCCACATTTCTCAGTTGTTGCTCACAGCATTCTCTTATTTTCGGTTTAAGGACTGATAAAAGTGTAAGTGTGTATTTATTGCACGATAACTGGCCTCGTAGATTCATCCCGAGCCGCATTTCGACCCTCTTTAATCTCTCCCACAGTGTCAGAATCTTGCTCGCAGAAACAAAGAGCAAAATCCTCTCCCATCTGAGTTCTCAAGGTAAAAGCATTGTTCTATATCTCTATTGTCATTTTCAATTTTATCTTCCTCACAACACTAGGACTGATAATTCTTTTAGCGTTGTTTTGTTGCTTGTTAACCGGCCCCATAGACACCATCTGAGCCACTTTCTGACTTCTCTCAAATCCATTCACTTTCGCAACACTTCCAAAATCAATACCCAGCTCTTAGCTCCTGAGTCCAATAGTTTTCCTCAAATTTCTTATAAGCATACCATCAATCAGCTCAGTAATTGTAAGCGGGAGTTGCATCATAAGTAGCATTACAGGATCAACAAAAAAGTCAAACAGATAGCGCAAAGAGGTCACGAGTCCAAGCAAAACAAAGGTCAGCGAAGTCTTACAGTAGGAGCCTCAAGAGCTGACTGCAAGCTGGGCAAAAACAATAATAGACAGATTTAGAATCAAGGTAACAGCATCGCCACATTTCTCAGTTGTTGCTCACAGCATTCTCTTATTTTCAGTTTAAGGACTGATAAAAGTGTAAGTGTGTATTTGTTGCACGATAACTGGCCTCGTAGATTCATCCTGAGCCGCATTTCGACCCTCTTTAATCTCTCCCACAGTGTCAGAATCTTGCTCGCAGACACAAAGAGCAAAATCCTCTCCCATCTGAGTTCTCAAGGTAAAAGCATTGTTCTATATCTCAATTGTCATTTTCAATTTTATCTTCCTCACAACACTAGGACTTATAATTCTTTTAGCGTTGTTTTGTTGCTTGTTAACCGGCCTCATAGACACCATCTGAGCCACTTTCTGACTTCTCTCAAATCCATTCACTTTCGCAACACTTCCAAAATCAATACCCAGCTCTTAGCTCATGAGTCTAATAGTTTTCCTCAAATTTCTTATAAGCAGACCATTAATCAGCTCAGTAATTGTAAGTGGGAGTTGCATCATAAGCAGCATTACAGGATCAACAAAAAAGTCAAACAGATAGCACAAAGAGGTCAAACAGAAGGCAAAAGAAGCAAAAATAAAAGAGGTCATCAAATCAAGCATACAGGATGTACTACAGGCAAAAACAATCTTGCTGAGAGACCAAACCAGAAAGAAAATATGTCTTGTAATCCCCTTGAAAAAGTTGAAAAAAATGAGGGTTGCCCGATGTGTCGGGCAAATAGATTTATGATAGGTCGCTTCATCCAAACTCTTAAAGATCTGTGATCTGAGATGAAGATCATAAATGTTCATAAGCAAAGTGCAATAGATAAGCAAAGAGCAGAAATTGAAGAGCTGAAGGATAAGTGCAATCACTTGGAGGAGGACACCGTGGATTACATCAACTCTCTGAACCAAAGCCATCAAGGAGAGACTTCTTTAAGATACAGCAAGAAAAGAAGATAGCAACCAGAAGAATCAGTGAACCAATTTTGGTGAACATCATGCAATCATCTATCTATGCTTTGTAAACACTGTTTGTTGCTTGGACAGTTTGTTAGACTATGTTTTCATAAATTTCCAGAATTTCAGAATCAAGGTCTCAAAGGCAGAGGTAGGGACTGCGCTCCCATTTTGCACCTCTACTGAAGACCAGTTGGTCCTGGAATGTAATAGGACTTAGCTCCTTTCTTTTTTTATAATACAAAAGTAATCGATCTTGTTTAAAAATATATATATATATAATATAATATTTAGTTAGTCGTAATTAATTTAGATTGATATATATATATTATGTTTATAATAAATTATAATTAATTATTAATATATATTTTTAATATACAATATTAATAAATTAACATTAAAATATCGAATACCACTATATATTATAACATTAATTCTAATAATTTTTTAAACCAAAATGAGGATTTTGTATTATATTCAATTATGCAAATACATCAAGAAGTACATATCTAAGTTGACGAAATTTAATACAGACCCCTCTAATCCAAAAGTACTACAACCTCATTTAGAGGATCACTATTTTGAACATCAAGAGGGGTCATTTTGTAGGTGTACACCCTACAAAAATGCCTTAGTAAAAAATAAAATTAGAAACCATTCCACCTTTGAATACTTGTATAGTCCTTTACCATTATAAACCTGCTACAATCTTGAACAACTAGTTCATTTAAGTCCAGAGAATTAACATATTTTGGATTGCTTGAACTGCTAGTGCGATTCAAACTAACAGTTAAACTATTGACCTATACTTGAAGCTCGTCAATTTACATGTGCAACACATCCACTTCCTCTTCATTTTCAACTACTTTTTCTTTTACTCCTTGAAGATCCTCCATCACCTAGGAAGTTGATGTAATAGGTTCGTGTTTTAATTTAAGAGTTAGAACGTATAATTGCAAAGAATCTATCTTCCTCGCAAGCTGGGTTATTGATTTCTTATGGTTGCACACTATGATTAAACTAACGCTATGTCCAACAACAATAACTTTCACCAAGTAAAAAATACAACAATTCAAAATTTTGAATAATGTTATGGGAGCAACACAAAGCCCACAAAACTTGGCTTCAAAATCAAATTAGAGCCCCTAGGCTCTCTCACTGAACCTAATGAGCAAACCAACGAAAACAGCCCACATTCGCCACAATCCTCAACCACTAAATTATCAAGCTAAGTATTGGCTCCATCAATCGAAAGTTTGCCCTGAATATCCCAAAACCAACATGTAGTCGACTGGAACCTCATTGAATTCTTCACAATCTTGCCAATCAATTAGTAGGTTGGCAGTTGATTCACTTGATTGATAACTTTCCATGAACAAAATATACCCTCAAAAATCTCCCCAATTCAACCAAGGAACATCCTCAATTAAATATAGAGAACTATTCCATAATTCCAAATAGGCACAGGAGACTCTTTTCCCCCTATTTTTGAAGTTTTCCTCATTCCAAATTACTATCTCCACACTATAGGCATGCAACTAAACATTTAAGTGATCAATTTTATAACTAACCTATATTACTTGCTTGATTTCCAGTGAAGGGTCGCACTGGGATAATCTTGGGCCAACCCATTGCATGAATCCTACATCTGAGATACCACCGAGCAACATTACTCTTCACAATTATCCCTTGTGGAGAATGATATTAGCCCACCTGTGCCCAATCTGAAATGAAGGGAACAACTTCGTAATTAGATGCCAAAGAAGGATTATCATCCCGAACTTCAAATTCATATATTAAGTGGGATACAAGTGCTTGGCTTATCTCCATGCTTATCAATCATTTGGGTTGCCACATTGCCCATAGGCCCCCCTATTTTTTATGTAACAACATATTTTTTTCTTCCATTCTTGATTTATCAAGAGAAATTGATTTAAGTGATCAATTTTATAACTAACCTATGCATTACTTGTGCCACAAAGAGGATGTCTCCATATAGAAATAAAGCTTTTCATCTCGATGTCGTTGTAGTAGCATGAGCCAAGGTCGAAGGGAAACTTCGTTTCTTGATTTCCGGTGAAGGGTGGCAACGGGATAATCCTGGGCCAACCCTTTGCATGAATCCTACATCTGAGAGATCACCGAACAACATTACTCTTCACAACTATCCCTTGCTAGAGAATGATATTAGCCCACTTGTGCCCGACCTTAAATGAAGGGAACTTCGTACTTAGATGCCAAAAAAGGATTATCATCCCAAACTGCAAATTCATATATTAAGTGGGATATAAGTTCTTGGCTTGTCTCCATGCTTATTAATCATTAGGGTTGCCACACTGCCCATAGGCCCCCCTATTTTTTATGTAACAAAATGCATTTTTGTTCCATTCTTGATTTATCAAGAGAAATTGATTTCAAATAAAATTAGGGGATTAAGGAGGCCTAAAAAGTCCATTTACTCTCAACTCCCCCAACCCCAATTTACAACCTTCATTCGCTAAATAATCGGCCTCTCTATTCAAGGCACGAAGAACATGAAAATATGCTATTTAAGGTATTGTTTCTGTCAATTTTCTTATTCTTTTCATAAGGATCTCTAAAGATTTCTCCTTTGGGTTGGACCCCTTAACCAAAGCTGAAGTATGAAAAGAGAATCACCCAACACTGTGTGTGAATGGACTTGATTTTCTTTAACAAATTGAAGGCCTTGAAAGAGACCATTGATTTCCACTTAGTTGTTCATCAAATGTCCTAAACCCCATGAATACTCTAGAACTTTAGTTTCTTTGGCATCATAAAGCACCCCTCCCCCTCCTACCACCCCTAATATTAATTCTAATATTACTAATTAACTAATTCATAATCAACCAAACATTTTTTCAGAAGCAAAATAGATTTTAAATTTATAGAAAATGAATATACATGTTTCTGACTATTATGTTCATTGTCTTCCTACCTTCTCATATGAAGGAGAAATTGTTTTTCTTTCCTTCATGTATGCCTTTTATCTATGCCCTCTAGTGTTGCTTACAAAAAAGACACCTTTCTTTGAAGCTCTTGATCATATATTTCTTACAATTTTGTAACCCTTTACTCAAATATATAGAAAATGAAAAGAAAAAAAAAATCGAAAACCAAAAGACCTACGTGAGAACAACAAGAAGAGAGTTTAAGTTGTTAAGAGTGCATGTTTATTTGATCCACGACCTCCTCATCCAAGACTACAATACTTAAAACTTGGCTTGTGTGCATCTCCAAACTTTCCTTTGAAAGAGAATCAACCTGAATATTGACTTCTTGGAGAATGTGGGTGAAAGACGTCAATTCAAATGACTGAAGAGCCTAGTGAATGCCTTAAGCCACCATCTAGAGATACATATTCTCAATTTCTAGCTTGCTTAAGGAATCATTCATGATTTGTAGCTTTGTTACATGTATTTTGGGATGCAACAAAGAGTGTGACGAAGGCAATGAATTTTGTATGATTATTTGACTCCCATCCTACGCAATATCGAACAAGGAAGTGATGATTTTGTGAGAGGAGCAATATGACTCCAACGCCACATTTGGGAGGGTGTCCTTGGGAGGCACCATGAAAATATCCCCAAGGAATTTCTTTATTGATCTAAGGTTGAACAGGAATGTGCAACTAGTTGACCTTGGGATTAGTTTTGTATTCATTGCATGGTTTTGTGATGAAACCCAATAAGAACTCTATGGGAATGTCTTTTGATTGGAAGATATTTGCATTCCTTTCCCACAAAATAATGTTAATCAAAGTACATGGAAAACCTGCAAATTACTTGTTTAAGTTGTTCTTAATTTAAAACTTGAAGTTCTGAGAGCAAGATATTCATAAAGGGCAATGGTTGGGTCTAACCCAACCGCATGTTAGGCCTACACCCCATGTCAAGAGTTTATTGTTCAAAGCTAGCCACATGCCAGATGATAAACATACCAAACTTGATCAGGTTGCAGAGAAGGGGTTCTTTGTTGGATAAAATGAAACCTCAAAGGCATACATAATCTACATTCCTAGCAACAGGAACAAGGCAAGACATGAAGTTCATGGAGGACCACGCTTTCAGGAGATCTCGTGAGATGCCTGCAGGTGATCAGAGTCAGTCAGCTGAAGCTCCTTTGGTCCAACAACAGGGGAAACCAGTGGGACAGGCAGCGGTACAGTCACAAGGATTGAGTACTATGACAAGTTACCAGTATTTCCTCAAGTGCAGGAAATACAGAGAGTTCTCAACAACTGGAGCAGTAGAGGCAAGATGAGGAGGAGTTGGTTGAACCTCCCACGACTAGTGGTCGAGCGAGTAGAGAAGTTCGTTAGACATTCAGAGATGCGGAGAAATTCATTGGAACTCAAAGACAGTGCAAACAGCTTGACAGTTGTACCAAGCGTTGGTGGCGCAGGTTGCAGAACCTTCCAACTCTCAGGAGGCCACACAGCATCAAGTCTCAATAGATGCCATGGTAGAAGAGTATAGCTCTATCATGACAAATGATGTTTGGGAGGTAGTGCCAAGGCCTGAAGACAGATCAATTGTAAGTTCTAGATACATCTACAAGATCAAATAAGTTGCATAAGACAATGTGGAAAAGTACAAGGGTAGGTTTATGGCAAAGGGGTATGCACAAAAAGAAGGGATAGATTATGAGGAGACCTTCGCCCCAATTTCCAGATACACTTCTATCCGATCAGTTATGTCCTTAGAAGCTCACATGGGATGGCAGATTCACCAAATGGACGTCAAGACAACCTTCTTGAACGAGGTGATAGAGGAAGAAGAGTACATGGAATAGCCAAAGGGCTTTGAGACTCATCAGACGTGAAATCATGTGTGCAGACTGAAGAAATATTTATACGGACTCAAGCAGGCTCCTAGCGCATGGTGTGGAAGGATTGACAGCCACTTGCAGCAGATGGGATTCATCAAGAGTGACGTAGATCCCGACCTTTACTATTTGATGGTAGAGGGTGAGTCACTCATTCTAGTTTTGTATATGGATGATCTCTTTTTGACTGGATCATCAGGGCTCATAGAGGACTGCAAGAGGAACCTGACAACAATGTTTGACATGAAGGATTTGGGGTTGATGCACTATTTCCTAGGATTGGAAGTGTGGCAAAAGGATGTGGAGATCTTCCTTGGGCAAGGAAGATACGCTACAAATATTCTGAAGAGGTTCAGAATGCAAAATTGTGGACCCATATCTACACCCATGATCACCAACTGGAAAAAGATAGATGCATCGCATGACAAGGATGTCGACCCCACCTTGTATAGAAAAATTATTGGGTCTCTCATTTATTTGGTCAACACCAGGCCAGATATTTGCTTCGCAGCCAATACCCTAAGTCAGTTCATGGTAGAGTCGAAGAGGGTACATTGGGCAGCAACGAGACATATTCTGAGGTATGTTCACGATACAGTCGAGTATGGGTTGAGATATACTCGAGGGGATGATGTCTGTAATGTTCCTTTTAGTGGTGTTCCTTATGACATGGTTAGGATGGACTTTCAGAGTTGGGGGCACACAGGTCATAGGTGCAGGTTGGTGTCAGCAGCAAGCCCAGGGGCTTTTGGAGGGGTTTTGAGGAGTTTCTATGAGGTTTGGTAACATTTGCTTGGTATATTTAATCATCCGCACAATTTTCCTTTCATTCTGGTGCATTCCATCAACTTTCAAAAAACAGAGTTATTATTGGGCCTAACTCAATTAATTACGCTTAAGGTGGCATTCTAAGGGAATACTTGACAGAACACCTTAGTGTAATAGCTCGTTGGAACCAAAGTGAGAAAATCTATAAGATGGGATGGTTAGATGTGAGTTTCAATGCCCAAGGAGATATGGTGGTCAATTTACCCTTTTCTTGCATTAAAAAGAATATTTTAATTGAAATAAATGAGGGAAAAGTGCTCCATGATTAAAATAATAATAGAATAGGAGGTTCTAGAGGGGTCCATTAGATCCATAAAAGAGGAGGAGAAGACCATTGGAAGACATCTTGGATTTGATATTTCTTCTTTTATGAGAGTTTGGGAACTCGGTTCTCTACTTCCTTGGTAGCCCCAGGACAAAAACTCTTGGGTGCTTTAGTGAGATTGGGCGAGCACCCATCTCCCCTTGGTGAACTCATCCAAAAATCACAGGAGAGCTTAGTAGTGGCAATTCATTTCAGTTTGGGAGGTTGGTGCAGTGCAACAAATTATCTTGGAGGCCAACGTTTATCTCAACTATTTTAGTTTTATATGCATGTAACCTTAGTTCATCCATTATAATAAAAACTGAGAATTTTCTTGTTCATTTTGTCATTGGATTGCAGTGCTCTGTTTGTTTTATTTTACATGGCAATCTTTTGTTGAATGAATGATAATTGAATTGTGAAATATGGTTGGAGTTTGATTTATGCAATTTGAAACATTACGGTGTTAGCAGAGCTTTGCATCTTGCCAACCTGAGGGTTTTAATCCCAAATTGTCGAAGGTCTATTTTGAAGGTGCCAAAGCCATTATTTTGTTACAGAAATTTTGTCCAAAGCATTAACCATTCTACAAAAACGTCTTTTGCAAAATATTAGACAAATTCTCTTGGATTTTGTTGCCCACTTAATAATCATTTGATAATCATATTGGCCAAGTCTCTTGGAAGTGCCATTAATTTCATTTAGAAGGTCGGATTATTTTAAAAACAAATATATATATATATATATGCGGCTTGATCGAAACATTAGTGGGATCGAATTGATTGAAACATTAGTGGGGACCAATTTCTTTTAATGCTATGGAGGCCGTGAAAATAATCAAAAGTTGTCGTATTAAAATTAAAGGGTCAAACTTACTTTGCTGGAAGCGGAGTTAATTGCTAGCGATCGTCCAAATTATTATTGGGAAGTCGATTACTAGTTGACAAGAGTCGCGTCTATTTTTTTTCTTTTCGTGGCGAAGTTTCATTGTATTTTGTTGGACCGTGATTTATATCATGCAACCAAGCCAAGGGTCGAATTCTTAAAAAAAACGACCAACTATTTTCAAAGAGTCGACTCTAACTATTTCACACAGGTCCACGCTATAAGTGCCAGATCAACCGAATTACTCCATGTGCATAAACAGCCAAAGCGGCTGCTAATCATTGAGGGGTGGCATCAATTCTACTAATCATTGACGGGTGGCATCAATTTTATTTTCATGACCATCACATTGGTTCCCCATCACAATTGATGAAGAGTTAACGTCCTGTGTGAGATCCTTTTGGTTTAAAACGGTATATGCACAGTCGTACAAGAATTAAACAATTCTGGTCATCCTACATTACCCAGGTTGTACAAAGTTCCAGGTTCATTACATTGTACTCTCTTTGAATCTATTGTTGTTGTTGGAATTCAATATCTTGTTGTGAGTGGCCGATTCACTAAGATGAAGTCTGTGATTAAGTCCTCGAGGTCAGAGGTATTTAATTGTTGTTGCTGTAAGAGGTTTCAAAGGTATGTCCAAGTATGAAGTGTCTTAATGTATGGCTGAACTTGTTAGAGCTAGGGTTTGAAGATTCTCATTTGATTTGTGACCAAAAGAGTTATTGTTGTTGAGTGTTGTTGTATGACAAAATTTTGAGCTTGAAGACTCGTGTTTCTGCTTTGTATAAGGAAAGCAAATCTTGTGTACCAGCAATTTAGCTACTAGGGGTAAGCTATGTCACACGGTTCCGGTTAGGGTTCGGGTTCGAATTCGAATCCGAGTTCGACAACGATTAAGTTCGATTCGAATTCGAATTTTCCAATGAGGTTGGTATCAGGTTTGACATTAAGTTAGACTATACATATTTTTCTAACATATGTATATATATGACATAAAATAATAAAAAATCAAAATCAATCAATAAAGCTATATGATTAGCAGTGAGCACCCACAAGCCACAAATAACGACCATTATTCACTTCACGCTCCGCGGTGACAAGGACAAGCAACATCTAGAAGTTGAATTCAGGAAATTGTAGACAATACAACAAGCAACGGAAACACTGAGCACAATAGAGCGAGAACACTTAAAATGAAGTTGGCTTGTGAAAATCTATCAACAACTATGGTAAATAAAGCCAAACCAGTGGCCACCACGGGAAACTAAGTGCCGGTAAGTGAAACAAGAGAAAACCATGTGCTGATATGGTTTTTCTCATAAACCTTAAAACCACTGACAAAAACAACTCGAACTCAACCTCAAACGGCAAATTAATAAAATAAGGAAAAAAAAATCCTCTTTAGGTTTGCATTCAGGTTCGAATTTGAGGTTCGACTATCAAGTTCACTGAACCTAAATGAATTTGATTTTTTTTTGGGTTCGCCAAATTTCGAACCTCAAAGTTCAAATTCGGCGAACCCTGTGACATAGGGGGTAAGACCAGGTGTATATGAGTGGTCTAATCATACTACTATTATGGTGTACCATTGCCGTGATGTTGTCAAAATCTTGCATGAGTCAACTTGATGTCCTTGTCCCTCTTCAGTTATTAAAAAAAAATGGTAAGACATTCATAAACTTCCTTAATAACCTAGCAGCAGCAAACAACAGACCCTTCTCAAAGGGGGTTTATGCCATTCTTCAAAGAGAACAAGCAAAAGATGTGCAAAAGAAGCAAGAAATAGGGCACAAAATAATTGCACTTGGGAAAGATTTGAAGCACATCAGGGTCACATGGAAAGTCTTTTTCAAACTAGATGAACTAGATGCACTCCTTTCCGAAGTGAACCAGTTAGAAAGGAAGAAACTCATTTGGGCTCTAAGACCAACTATGTTTACTCTCATGCAACCCAAGTTCTTGGAGGAACCTTCTGAAGGGGTTAGACTTCCAGCTGCATCTTGTCTCAGTAACATAAACTGACTGCACCTATACCTCCTCTCAATGATGATGTTATGAGGAGAGTTTTCAAGTTGATAGTAGAGACTTTCCAGAACTTGTACAACAATGCAAGTTCTACCTTTAGAAAGAAGCTCGAGGTTCTGCAAATCATGGCCATAATTAGAACATATGAAATCATGTTTGAATGGGGTGTGATGATTTGATCCTTCAGATGCTCTGATGCTTCTTTAGCATTAAGAAACATCATCCTTACACAGTCAAAACAAACATGTTGTCCATTTTGTCTTCAGTTATGGGAGACCGTGATGCCATTTGCAAGAAGATGTAATCTGAGTTATTGGCCATTTAGAGGAAGGAACAATCGATTTCACCTGTTGCTTATGAGCTAGCTGAAAGGTCGGTGTAGCAGAACATTGGGTTGTTCAGGAAATAGTTGACCAGGGTGGAGTTGCTCAGGTTTGGGGGATCATGCGGCAAGAATGAGTTAAGGAGGAAGGCTCTTTTCTTTGTTTGCAAAGGACCTTGGGGACCTGACCACTCATGCTTGAGTGACACTGAGGAGATGGTAGAGATAGAGCAAGAGGAGGTCCTACTGACTTTCTAGTTGAGGATTCTTCTTTTTTAGTTGAGCCCATGGGTTCTTATGGGGATGCCTCTAAGGAGCACAAGCAATCATGTGGAGGTTATGACAATAGCTTAAATATGCATCCATGTGTGGTAGAAGAGTATGACGAGCAACTGAGTGTTCCAAAAAGGGAAGGAGATCAGGGAGCAGATGAGTCGGTGATGTTTCAGCATAGAGAGCACATAGAGGAGCATGAGTCAATGATACACACAGTGTGCACCATGGGCCATTTTTGGAGAGTCAGCCAGTGCCTCATTTTGCACCCATGATGGAGGAGCAAGCAATGTTGGGGCCAACCATAGGAGAGGAGCAAGAAGATGTATTTCTAATCTAATTACAAATGATCGCCATTATACCATAACAAATCGGTCTTTCGAAATTGTAACCATTCAGTTTTCTTGTTATTTGTGTTTAAATCTCAAAAGAAAATTTAATTGCCTAGCGATGGGTGAGGAGACGAATATTGATATGAAATGTGTGAACAAAAGTATAATGGGGCAGTAAAAGTATAAATAAATGCTATCCATAGTTGCAGAAAAATAATTATAAACAAGACTTTGAAACAAGTGCTCAACATTTCAAATGTGTGAACAAAATTATCCATAAATGCTATTAATAAATGCGGAAGGAATAATCCATAAATGTTATCTATCACAACAAGGGAAGTATTATTTTTAGATATTGGTCATCAAGAGACATTGGGACCTGAGAGGACAGTTTTGCAGGTGATGAGTAGACCAGATGACAGAGGCTCTGTTGGAGATGGTGGTGCATCCATCTTTGGGCCTACCCATTGATGAGGTGCAGATAGACGCAGTGGTAGCCAGTAGAGTTGCAGTGTTTCCAAGCCACACCACTCTCCAGGAGTATATAGATAGGGCTTGCAGTGCATCTTGTCCACTTTTGCATACTATAGAGGGGCAGGTTTCCTCAAACAGATCTTGTTGATTGACCAAGTAGAGCATTCTGATTTGAGCAGGGACCCATATTAGCTTAGTAGACTTGTTCCTTACTTGGGTGTTCATGCATTGGATTGGCGAGAGATCATGAGTTGGTACCCTACTGATGGAGTATCATTTTTAGTCAAGAGCATTGTACGACAGGAGCCCTTAGAGGTGAGGGATACTACATGCTTAAGTTGGTAGGTTGCCCACTCATTAGTATCTCAGCACAACATCACCATGGTGAGGTTGACCTTGGGGTATGCCAAGGGTTGGATTGGAGAGAGGTGATGAGTTGGTAAACGGTGGATGGAGTAGCACTCATGATTGGAGTTATAGCACAACAGGAGCAATGGAGTCTCGATACTTGTTCTTGGTGGCATTAGGATCCAAGAGGATTTGTTGATGACAAGTTCAGTCAGAGACTGGTCTGGGATCTGGGCATTGAGGGGTCTGTTCATGGTTGGTTGACACAGAGGCAGATCGTCACCCAGTGGTTCGTATGGGATCTAGGCATTGGGCCACAAGAATGGTCCACAGGTTTGGATTGCTTGAGGGTAAGCAATTTTGGGGCGAGCGATTTGTAATATTCATTTTTGTGGTGTTCCTTATGACATGGTTATGATGGACTTTCAGAGTTGGAGGCACACAGGTCTCAAGTGTAGGTTGGTGTCATCAGCAAGCCTAGTGGCTTTTGGAGGGGTTATGAGGAGTTTCTATGAGGTTCGATAGCATTCGCTTGGGATATTTCATCATCCGCACAATTTTCCTATCATTTCGGTGCATTCCAAAACCTTTCAAAAAAACAAAGTTATTATTTGGCCTCACTCAATTAATTACGCTTAAGGTGGCATTCCGGGAGGAATAATTTACAAAACACCTTACTGAAATAGATCATTGGAACAAGAGCGAAAAAATCTACAATATCGGATGGTTGGATGTGAGTTTCAGTGACTCGAGGAGACATGGTGACCAATTTACCATTTTCCTGCATTAAAAATAATATTTTAATTTTAAATAAAAGAGGGAAAGGTGCTCCACGATTAAAATAATAATAAAATAGGAGGTTCTAGAGGGGTCCATCAGATCTATAAAAGAGGAGGAGAAGACCATTGGAGGACATCTTGAATTTGATATTTCTTCTTGTATGAGAGGTTGGGAACCTGGTTCACTACTTCCATGGTAACCCCAAGACGGAAACACTCGGGTGATTTAGTGAGATTGGGCAAGCACCCATCTCCCCTTTGTGAATTCATCTAGAATTCACAGGAGAGCTTAGCAATGGCAGTTCATTTCAGTTTTGGAGATCGATACAGTGCAACATATTATCCACGAGGCCAACGTTCATCTCAGCAATTTTGGTTGTATATGCATGTAACCCCAGTTCATCCATTATAATAAACGCTGAGAAATTTCCTGTTCATTGTGTCATTAGGTTGCAATGCTCTGTTTGTTTTATTTTACATGGCAATCTTCTGTTGAATGAATGATAATTTAGTGTTGAAATTTGGGTTGAGTTCGATTTTTGCAAATTTAGCAAAATATCATGTTTGGGACATTAGAACGTCAGATTTTGTGGGTACAAAAATGCAGATTGGGCAGGTAGTTCAGTGGACAAGAAAAGTACCTCCAGGTATTGCTTTACTGTGGGATCAGGGATAGTTTCTTGGTGTAGCAAGAAGCATAAGTCAGTAGCACTAAGCACTACAAAAGCAGAGCATATTGCAGCCAACATAACTACGTGCAAGGTTATATGTCTTCCGAAGTTGCTAGTAAGCTTGTTTAGGCCGAGGATGGAGGCAACCAATGTCTAGTGTGATAACCAGAGTTGCATAAATCTCTCTGAGATTCCAGTGTCCACTCTGCATAAAGCTCTCTAAGATTCCAGTGTTCCATGACAAGTCGAAGCACATCTATATTCAGTGTCATTTCATCAGAGATTGTGTACAACGTGGAGCAGTCCAACTACAATATGTTTCCACAGAAAAGCAGGTTGCAGATATACTCACGAAATCTCTAGGGAGAGCGAAGTTCGTCTATTTCAGGGAACAGATGGGTATGGTGGAGAACTCATTTGAGTAGCAGGGATAGGTTACTTTGCATGATTCTCAGTTGCAAAAACAACAGATGAGAGGGAGTTGCAGTACAGATGCAGTGTTGGTAGCAGTACACCAGGGTTCAACGACAGCATATATCAAATTTGCGCAGCGGTTTATAGGCAGCAGCAGCCAGACATCAGCAGCATTACAGAAGATGAAGCAGAGACAAGGTCTTATGGCAGGATGTGCAACACTAGAACGCATTCCTCTCTAAGAGTGAGTATCCATGACAGGTCAAAGCACAACGATATTCAGTGTCATTTCATAACGTGGAGCAGTCTAGCTACAATATGTTCCCACAGAAAAGCAGGTTGCAGATATACTCGCGAAATATCTAGGGAGAGCTAAGTTCTTCTATTTTAGGGAACAAATGGGTATGGTGGAGAACTCGTTTGAGTAGCAGGGACAGGTTACTTTGGATGACTCTCAGTTGCAACAACAACAGATGAGAGGGAGTTGCAGTACAGATGCAGTGTTGGCAGCAGTACACCAGGGTTTAGTAGCAGCAGCCAGACATCAGCAGCGTGACAGAAGATGATGCAGAGACAGGGTCTTGTGACAGGATAATAATCAGTATTAATTGAGATAAGGCAAGAATCATCTAGAAGCTCACATGGATCAATCCAGAAATGATCCTAGCCATCAATTATGTTTTAATTTTGGTTGTTGGTGCTCCAACAATGGATTATAAGAGGAGGTCGATGAGGTGATGGAGAACACACCAATGCAGATACTCAGTTGCCCAAGCAATTAGATTTTCCCAGTAGCAGTAATTCAGTAGAGAAGATAGAGCCAAAGGGTGAGAAGCAGGTGGAAGAGGAGGGAAGCAACATTCTAGGAGGAAGGTTTCCAGTCTTCGAAAGAGGCAAAGAAAGGAAGGCCAAAATTTTCAAAGGGCCAAAGTAAGCTCTTTGCAGAGGGTGACACAGGAGGCTCAACGCATAGGCTAGGGATGTAATTTCGGTGTCAAGAATTAGTTGTGCAATGAGAGAAAATTCTCACAATAATTTTGCCATTATTTTCCTCATATTAGATTGCCAGTTGGGCATCTAAATTATTGTACTTAGATTTGTCGCTGAAGAATAATAATAAAATCCTCATCTATTGCACTGGTTTTCCCGAATTTCTTTTTTTTACGGAGACAATTGTCCAAAAATATTTGTGTCAAAATTCTTGTGTGTGTGCTAGAATTTCTCAGTTTTCAATATTTTATTCTTCGCAGTATTCTTATGGTGAAAATTGCAGTTGTGATTTTATTCATTATTTACAGTAGCAAATACACTGCATAATTAAAATTTCAATTAGGAGAATAATTTCTAGTTGTTGCAATAGATACAAATTTCACAAGGGTCATTATTGTGCCTCACTCAATTAATTACACTTAAGGTGGCATTCTGAGAGGAATACTTGACATACCACCTTAATGCAATAACTCGTTGGAACCGAAATGAGAAGATCTATAAGATGGGATAGTTAGAAGTGATTTTTAGTGGCCTGAGGAGGTATGGTGGCCAATTAACCATTTTCCCACATTAAAAATATATTTTTAATTAAAAAAAAAAAGAGGGAAATGTGCTCAATGATTAAAATAAGGAGCTTCTAGAGGGGTCCATCAAATCTATAACAGAGGAGGCCATTAGAGGATATCCTGGACTTGATATTTCTTCTTGTGTGAGAGGTTTGAGAACCCGGTTCTCTACTTCATTTGTAGCCCCGGGACAGAAACCCTTGGGTGACTTAGTCGGATTAGGCGAGTACCCATCTCCCCTAGGTGAATTCATCCAAAATTCACAAGAGATCTTTGCAGTGCAGTTCATCTAAGTTTGGAGGGCCAGTACAATGCAACAGATTATCTTGGAGGCCAGCTTCTAGTTTCATCTATTCTCAGTTTATCTACATGTAAGTGTACTTGTTTACCGCATGCTAATTGCTTTAGTTCACATGGCAATGTTCTGTTAAATTTATGAGAATTTGGTTGTGAAGATGTTGTTCAAGAGGCATTTTAGGAAAATACCCGTAATTTCCCCATTCGGAATATTACACTTTTGGCCATGTGCTAATCAAATGTCCGACCTATTTTTTACATTTTATCTTTTTATTTCATTATGGATTTCTGCTTTTAACTCTATTCTCGCTACATCAACCTTCAAGGCAAAGTTTTATGGTCCATAATCAAGCATGAGGATGAGAGGGTGCCAATCCCCATGACCAATGACCACCAGCCCAAATAATGGAAATGGAATAACTGGAAAGATGGAAAGTTTCCCTAGTGGTGTCCTTCCTACTTCAATCAAAGCATCCCCAACAGTGTCCTTCCTAATACTCTAAGGTCTCAGAGGAGGTCCCACTGGATTAGAGTAAAAGGATAACCTCCTAGGTGAAGGGAACAAGAATACAATCAAGATCAGTCAATCACCCAGATAATCCCTTGATTCTTATTAGTATGCACGAAACATCAATTGACAGCAGATGATTACAAAATGGTCGATTTACCTGCCAATAGATGACTAACCTTGGCATTATGGCATGTAATGATCAATAGGTATGCTAGTTGGCTGGCTGTCTAAGGATGAGAATTTATTTTTTATTGGTCAGCCACTTTTTAGCGGGTAACACTCATTCTTTCACTCATCTCATACTATAAGCAGTTGCTCAGTAATAGACTGAAAATATTTTTGACAAACAGAAAACCTCTTTATTTCCCCTTATTTTCTAAATGCTTTTGTTAAACATAGAATATACATCCAATAGCCTGCCGAGACCATAGACAAATATCCTTAGTGGTCTCCAAAAAGGGCAGAAACTGTTGAGCTTCTGGTGTCCAAAATGCAAAGACATTTCACATGCTGAAAGCACATTCTTAACTGAATACACATGGTTTCCAGGCTTTACTACTTTATTTTGATGTTTGCAAGATGGGTCCCATCTGAAACCACTGAGAAGTAGGGAAAACCAAAGCAAGGAAAATGTTTAAAACACCTAAGCATTACAAGTAAAACTGGAATCAAACAAAAGTTACAGACCTTTTTTTCCCCTTCAAAAGACAGGATGCCTTAAATTTCTCAAAACTATCACATGCAATCATAGTGTCTTCTCCAAGGTGTTCCTTGCAATCACATGCCACTTACAACATAATCTGGAGAGTACTGAATATTAGATGTATGGTAATTTCCAGATTTAGAAGCCTAACGGTGTCTTTTCTTTTTTGCATTGCCTATTGCCAGGCTAATTTCTTTAATTGAACTCATATTAATGATATTTTGAATTGTACTCGTGTATATATATATATATATAATATAATATATATATGGTGTGAGTCCTTGCACCCAGTAACCCACTTCTAAGAGTAGTTGGAGATTGGATAATACGTTGAGTTTAGTCTGAACCGTCTCCAGAGCTGAACAGTAACTGTCCATGATTGTGTGTTTCTACGAGTTATTACTATGCTGAGGAACAAACATTATCTAGTGAAATATTTTCCTTTCCATAAGTCTTGCTAAATATTCTTCATGTCCTATTCTTCACACTCACATATGAAATATAATGGTCATAGATGAGATCATGAATATGGAAAGATTCAAGGAAATAGAAAAAAATGTTAGTGTACACGGAATGCATTGGATAATATATACATTGAAGAAAAACTGTAGATGAAAATCTTATTCTAGCCTACTTCGTTGAAATCCCTAGTTTTTAGAGTTGCATTGAAATGGAAGTAAATGTGGAAAAAGAAAAAAATGAGGCAATCTCTTCATTTTTTCAAGCCATTGCGAGACTTTCAGTGCCACTTGGCATTGCTGAAACTTCAATTTCTATATGAACAAATTTATCATAAACTTCAATAATGGCAAAACCAATCACCACCCATAAAATTGCCGACACTTAGAAAAGAGTAATGAACTATGCTACAACAGAAACCTCCCATGGGATCTTTTACCTCTTAGTTCATTGATAACTAGAAAGTTGAAATAATGCCAGTTTAAGTACACTTGTATCCAAGCAACCATGCAAGTTACAGATCAATTTCCTCTATCCATTTCCAGAACATCCTTCCAACCACTGTTTGAAAATTTTCATTCTTAAGTGCATGAAGATCTAATCTTCTGTGGCTTTGGGGGAAGGGAAGGGGAGGTGGGAAGCATTTTGCATCTATTAGATTTCATGAATCGTAACCACATGAAGCATATCACATGCCTTCATATTCTAAAGTACACGTATAAAATCAGTAGACATAGCAGCAGTGTATTCAAAGTACAAATAAGGAAGAATCTTTCCAAGCAGATAAGTATGGTAGTTTTATCACATACCATGCTTGCTGATAGAAGTAGATGCCTAGATGAAATCTGCTCCATTTCTTTCCAAAGATTGTTGAGGTCTGCATTTTCTTCTTTTAAAATTCTATCAAAATTCAATTCATCATCATTGATCCTTAAATCCAATATCATATCTTCGTGGACCTCAATTTTCTTCTCTAATGTAGACCATCTAGCCAAGATAGGAATTGAGGGTTTAACATTTTCAGATTCTATGCTTGCAGAGACCTGTTGAAATGTTTTTTTGATGTTATTGTCCACTAAGTTTTTTTTGTGGACTCATTTTTAGCTGTAAAAATAGGCTTACAATCAGTATTAGTCCTATCTGGACTAAGATTGAAATTACTTTCATCCCCATATGACATATTCTCCATTTCTTTCCAAAAATTCTCATAATCTGAATTTTCCTTTTTTATAATGTCACGGGAATTCAGGTCATCTGTATTGATCCTTAAATCAGATATCAGATTCTCACAGACCAAAATACGCTCACTATCAATATTAGTCCTCTCTGGACTACGATTGAGTGTATTTTCATCCTCACATGACATTTGCTCCATTTCTTCCAAAAGATTCTTAGAATCTGAATTTTCCTCTTTTATAATGCCATGGAAATTCAGGCCATCTGCACTAATCCTTAAAACAGATATGAGATCTTCATGGACAGAAATAGGCTTATGACTCTATGAGCAATATTGATCCTTAAATCAGATATTGGACTCTCATGGACCAAAATAGGCTCACTATTAGTCCGCTCTGGACTACGATTGAGATCATTTTCATCCTCACATGACATCTGCTCCATTTCTTCCAAACAATTCTCAGAATCTGAATTTTCCTCTTTTACAATGCCATGGAAATTCAGGCCATCTGCATTAATCCTTAAATCAGATATGAGAATTTCATGGAGCGAATTAGGCTTGTGAGCATTATTGATCCTTCAATCAGATTTTGGATCCTCATGGACCAAAATAAGCTCACTATCAATATCAGTCCTCTCTGGACTACGATTGAGATTATTTTCATCCTCACATGACATCTGCTCCATTTCTTCAAAAAGATTCTCAGAATCTGAATTTTCCTCTTTTATAATGCCATGGAAATTCACACCATCTGCATTAATCCTTAAATCAGATATGAGATCTTCATGGACTGAAATAGGCTTATGTGCAATTTTAGTCCTCTCTGAACTAAGATTGAGATTATTTTCAGCCCCTTGTGAAATCTGCCACATTTCTTTTGAAAGAGCCTTAAGATCTGAGTTTTTCTCTTTCATGATGCCATGGGACTTCAGGCCATCTTCTTTGATCCTTAAATCAGATATCAGATCTTCAAGGACCAGACAAGGCTTACAATTAATATCAGTATCCTCTGTACTAATATTGAGACTATTTTCATCCCCATGTGAAATCTGTTCCGTTTCTTTCAAGAGGCCCTTCAAATCTGAGTTTTCCTCTTTTATAATTGCATGGAACTGAGGATTCATCAATTTCAACTATTGTGCCTGTAGAGTCAGGTTGAAATCTGTCTATGATGCTATTTTTCACTAAATCTTTCTTTGTGGAGTCCACTTTAGCTGTTAAAACAGGCCCACAGCAAATATTACTCCTCTCTGGACTAAGATCAGAATTATTCTCATCCCCATCTGAAATATGCTCCATTTGTTCCCAAAGATTCTTGAGCACTGAGTTTTCCTCTTCTAATATGCCAATAAAATTCGGGCAATCCTCATTGATCCTGAGATCAGATATCAAATCTCCATGGACTTGAGCATTCCTCTCTATCGTTGAACATCTAGCCAAGATAGGAACTGAGGGTTTATCAATTTCATTTGCTATCTGTGCAAAAAGGCATTGAAGCCTTTCTTTAATGTTATTCTCCTCTAAACCTATCTCTCTGTACTCCACATTATCTGTTAAAATAAGCTTGCAATGAATACTAGTCTTCTCTGGGGTAAGAATGAGATTATTTCCATCTCTATGGAAAGCCTGATCCATTTCCATCCAGAAACTTTTAAGAACTGAGTTATCCTCTTCTATAGTGCCACTAAAATTCATGATCCTCAAGTCAGATATCATATCGTCATGGATCTCAACTTTCTTCTCTACCATTGAACAACTAGCCAGGAAAGGAGCCGATGGTTTATCAATTTCAATTTCTGTGCTTCCAGAGAAATGTTGAAACTTTTCTTTCACATCATCCTCCACTAAACCTTTCATTGTAGATTCCCCTTTACTTGTTAAAATAGACTCGAAATGAATATTACTCCTCCCTGGACTAAGATTGAGATTATTGTCATCTTTCTTTGAACATGGAAACATTGTTGCATGTGGAATGTCCCCTCTATGCTTCACTCTGTCCTTCAGATATTTTGAAATTTCAATCTCACTGTTTGAGTTATCTGATTTTGTAGAAATCCCTGAGTTTGTATTCCAGATTCATTCATATCAAACATCCCTGCAGTCACTTCCTGCGTCTCACTCATAGTATTGATCTCCTTAATATCTGTAGTATTAATCACTTGACATGGTTTCTCACTATTCACATCAATCCCCTTACATTCTGTAGCATCAGACTCTTCCACCTTCTCCGTCAATAACTGTTTCCCCATGTTTTCCTTCTCTGTTTCCTCATTTCCTTCTACCTAAGTGGCAATATGGCGTTTATGTCCATTTTCAAATTGTTTGCCGTGTTCACATAAACACTTGGACCCTTGAGTCAAGTGTCTCAATGTGGGGATCTCTCAATCTCTTTGATCTGGATCTTCCCCGAACTACAATTTTTTGTTTCTGCTGAGCATATTCAATTTCTTTGCCTTGTGCTAGTAAATGGCAGGACTCCCCAGAGGAAGCAATATCTTTGTGGTTCTTCCTTGAGGCATGTGATGGGCATTTGATTGTCAAATCATCTTTACGCTGATGCTGCTTAAATTCTTTTGACTTTCCAGTAAACCCTTGATTTCTTCTATAATGTTTCTTTACTGGTTTGTTCTTTTTTACTTCAGATACAACATTCTTCTTTCTTTTAAGTCTTTCAGACCACCTCAAGCAAATACTTCCACCTTGAAACTCTCTAGGTCTCTTTGACTTCCTAGAAAATTGCCCTGAAGCTCCATTCTCATCTGGTTGTAAACCTAACTGAGATGTATACAAATTATCTGCACAAAAGACAACATATCTTGAATGTTTATTGGATTGCATAGCTATCATGCTTTCTTGTTCCTCAATCAGAATACAATTGCCATCTTCTTTCCTTTGAAATTTTCGACCAAACAAGTTATCATGGTCCTCCTGGACACTGATGTAAAATGTATCATCCTCATGCATATAGCGATGAAGATCACTTTCCTTCAATAGTCTTAAATTGATTTCAGCAACAATTCCCTGTTTAACAGATGATGAAATAAGTTTTGCAATCTGTGATTTTATACAGTCATTAATAAGTGCTGGCATACGTAGTGGTGAAGAATCTCCACCCCAAAATTCTACTTTGTCAGTCAGATTGGGCTGCACATTCAACTGATATGGTGCTTGCAAAACACTAAGTTTCTCAATCCCAAGTTTTGTTTTCTTGCTTGCGACTAGTGGCCGGTGCTCAATATCAAGCACATCTTCTATACAATCACGATAAAATTTCACATAAAACTTGCAAGCACAGGAAGGTTGATGGGACTTCCTATCAATCGAGATGACTCTAGCATCATACCATGCCTGCCAAAGAGGAGTCACATGAACATTATTTTGAGTATAAGATAGCAAATTATTAAGCAAGAAAGTGGAATCTGTTGCCAAATAATACAGAACTGCTATTTGTACCCCTTTTCTGACAATAACCAACATAATAAAATCTCAGGTAATTTTCTTCTTCTTTTTTTTTTTTTAAGCTCAGATTGGATCTTCAACTTGTCCTGACGATGAACCACACTGGTTGGTTCGAAACACGTCGACAAATGATTTTTTATGTGATTTTGCCAAAATTATTCTGACAAACAAGATTATGGATCACAGAAGTCTGTTTTTTTTTTTTCGTCGCTCAGATTGGATCTTCAACTTGTCGTGACGATGAACCACACTAGTTGGTTATGTGATTTTGCCAAAATTATTCTCACAAACAAGATTATGGATCACAGAAGTCTGAATTCTTTAATTAAATTTCAACTTTCTCAAGATTCCCAGTTTAATTTTTAGGCATGTTAAGATGTTCTCAATATCCATAACTTGTGAAGTGAGTTCTGATAAGGAAACAATTTTAAATAATCTGATATTTAGAGTAACCAGCATAGATCCATCTGAAGCACGGATCTAACATGAGCCGAGAGGGATCAAATTTCATAATGTGCAAACTTATTTTAGAGTGAAAAAAAATGTGTATTTTTTTATTGTTTAAGTTGTATTTTTGAATACTATAGAGATTACATAATATGTGTATTGAGCCATTTTATCAACGCACATTAAAATGTTTTTTTATTAATATATTTTAATTATATGTCAATATTAATTCATATTAAAATATTTTTATTTTATTAATAACCCACATTGGATATTTTGTTTTTATACAACATACAATATATAACGTTTAAACATTTTACTCATATATATTTTGAAATTTATATTAGGTCATATGGACAACTAATTAAAAATGCATTGCATAAATTTTTTTTTCTTTTTTATTATAGCCGACATTGCTGTTCTATATAGAGATTTTTTTTTTTAGGACACGTGACAACTCCAAGTTGAGGACAAACATACTTACACATCGCCTTCACACTGGGTTGTAGAATGAGCCTCTCGGCTCAAATATATTGTTGTATTAGTTAGAGCAAGCGTCCTCATCATCCATCAAGCTGTTAGGCTCAAATCAATTGGCTGACCATAGTAAGCACTCATCTTAAATGCACCATTAAAACAAAATACACTTTGCTTCAAGATGATAGCAATTTGACTAAATTCTTAAAAAGGATTTCTAGTGAATGAGAGACACGAGGTCCATATGTTCCTAGCAGTTTGACCAAAAGTTTAAAAGGAGTTGGCCCATGGGAGTCTAGCAGAAAGCAGCAAGGTGATCAGGCCTGTATTAACACCGAGACCCAGTTTCAAAACTCCCCATGTAAGGATGAGGCCAGGTGCAAGTCCTAGGTGATTTTGATGCCACAGATAAGTGGGTAAGTTGTATGTTTCTATAACCACTATTAACTATTCCCCCCAAAAAAATAAAAAATAAAGGGAATCATAGTAAAACTGGGAGAGTAAATATCGACCCCTTGGGGATTTTTTTGTAGGTGATTTCATATTTTAGTGTGCCATATTTTGAATAAGCCCAACTAGGGGAACTAAGGAAATAATATGTAGAATCATAAATTTTGCTGCACATCGTCTTCTTCCTTGCCCTTAGTTGCTATGTGATGCAACATCGTTTTAATTTATGGACATCCAACCCTCCATAGAAAGAACACAATGCTGAGATCAAGTGCAACATCCTCATTGAATGTTGATTGTTGTTATAGCATGCGAAAGAGGGATATATTAAATGTAGATGAGGAGTCATCATAGTAGAAAAATTGCATTAAAAAAAAATTATAACCTTGATGGAAAAATAATCATATCATTATGTCACTAGTATCAGTATAACAACGATAAAAAAATATTCATCACTATAGATTGTCATATATGAAAGGTCGTGTCTTTTAGAAATGGGCTATTCAAGGAGGACACTTGTTTTTATTAAGGGCAGATTTATTCTTGATAGTCTTGTAATTTCCTGAAAGGAGCATGAATGGGTGTGAAACTTTGGACAAAAGGCATTTTCCATGAAAACTAACTTCATATAGTATTGCAAAATTGAATCGTACTTCACTCGTAACATGTTGGACTGGTTGGGGTTGTTTCAGTTTATCCGTGGTCACTAGCATTCCTTTTCACTTGGGCATTGGCTAGAGATAGTGTGCATGTTGTGTTGTTGGAATATAATCACCAGCAGTGTTCTATTCAACAAGGTTCACTTTGGAGATTATGCGATAATAACCCTTGAATTGACTTAGCAATCTCTGGAGGTTACTCTTTCACGATTGGACAATTACACAGAAGAAAGTTGGGAAGTTGTTAGTGAGAAACTTATCAATGGAAACTTATCAATCCTAGTGACATTAGTCAATACCTGAAAATCCCATTTGGTTTGCACTTGCAGCTTTCTCTTGCTTATCAATGACTGTGGGTTATGGTCAAATTTTAGATTGAACTCCAAGCGTGGATTCACCTTAATTTTCCTCTTGTAGGAAAGGTTATAATTATTGACCAGATTTCCACAGCTGGACACATCTACAAATTATCCTGGATGTTCCCTTCTCTGGAAACATACAAATAATTGAAGCACATTCATAGAAGCTTTGTCCAGAGTAAGTAGAGATTAAAAAAGGTCTTGCTTTGGCAGTAGAGATGTATGCACATTATTAAGGAATCAAGGGGCACTGTGGCTTCTTGGCATAAGAGTGCAACTTAGTTCTTGCTGGTAAAAGGGTAGTGCATTGTGGAGGGAGTTACTCCTTGTCAAGTGTTAGTTCAACACGCAAATCAATAAGCTCATCATGCTTAGGGCGTTAAAGATCACTTCCAGTTATCTAACATGATTGGAAGCAATGTTGCACGAAGCAGGAAAATTTTTTGGAAGCAGATCCACGGAAGTGTCATTTCCCAAAAATCTAGTAAGCGAAGCGTCTCGGAAGCATATACTATATATATATATATATATTGCAATTATAATAAAAAAAACATCCAAAATACCAAATTAGTTGTAGAAGACATGAAAACATGCATATTTTTACATAAATCAAGATTGGACAACTACGCAGAAGAAAGTTGGGAAGTTGTTAGTGAGAAACTTATCAGTGGAAACTTATCAATCCTAGTGACATCAGTCAATACCTGAAAATCCCATTTGGTTTGCACTTGCAGCTTTCTCTTGCTTATCAATGTCAGTGGGTTATGGTCAAATTTTAGATTGAACTCCAAGCGTGGATTCACCTTAATTTTCCTCTTGTAGGAAAGGTTATAATTATTGACCAGATTTCCACAGCTGGACACATCTACAAATTATCCTGGATGTTCCCTTCTCTGGAAACATACAAATAATTGAAGCACATTCATAGAAGCTTTGTCCAGAGTAAGTAGAGATTAAAAAAGGTCTTGCTTTGGCAGTAGAGATGTATGCACATTATTAAGGAATCAAGGGGCGTTGTGGCTTCTTGGCATAAGAGTGCAACTTAGTTCTTGTTGGTAAAAGGGTAGTGCATTGTGGAGGGAGTTACTCCTTGTCAAGTGTTAGTTCAACACACAAATCAATAAGCTCATCATGCTTAGGGCGTTAAAGATCACTTCCAGTTATCTAACATGATTGGAAGCAATGTTGCACGAAGCAGGAACATTTTTTGGAAGCAGATCCACGGAAGTGTCATTTCCCAAAAATCTAGTAAGCAAAGCGTCTCGGAAGCATCTACTATATATATATATATATATATATATATATATATATATATATGCATTATATTAAAAAAAACATCCAAAATACCAAATTAGTTGTAGAAGACATGAAAACATGCATATTTTTACATAAATCAAGATAAATATGGCATTCATTGTACATCAATGATTAATTATTCCAGCATCAACCATCTAGAATCTAGGTTCCTCTTCTCTTGTCTAGCCTTTGCCTCTACTTCGATTCTCTAGGGATATTAGCCAACATTGCCCAAGTTTGATCAAACGGCCTAATCCAAGCCATATAATATGGTAGAGAAAGCTCAACATGCCTGATCAATGATTTTGACTTGAGTGAAGGGTACAATTTTGCTAAGCCCATGACAAAGGAGTTCAACAATCAACAACACAAACACTTCGGTACATATAGGGCTCGGTGCTCTTGACTAAATGACAATCACATGCCTTCATACATGAAATAATCCAATGAAACACCACAATCCCATTAATCCTGAAAATTGTTAAGTTCGTTGAATTTTGAATGGGATATGAAATTATATTTTCTCCATATGAAGTCTGATGAGGTTGGAACCACTCTGCAACATTGGTTGGGAGCAGTGTTGCACTAATCGCGATTTTATCGCAATAAAATCGTAAAATCGCGATTTTTTAAATTTCGCGATCTAATCGGCCAATAAAAATTGAAAAAAAAAAAAAAAAATTGCCCGATTTTTTTCGTAAAAATGGAAAAAATCGCGAGCAAAAAAAAATAATATATATATATAATATATATAATTGATGAGGAGAAGGAGGTGACCCAAGCTACCCCTGTCACCAGTAGAGGACGTGGTCTACCTCCTATAGCTCCTAGTTCTTTAGCTTCTAGAGCACAGCAAAATCTACTACCAACTCGACCAACATTTACATATAGAGGGGCAAAGGAAATCAGTAGTATTAGACTTTAGTTATTTGGTTCATTTCATTGTATATGACATTATGACTCATGATATGAGATACATTATTATATTTTTTGTTGATATTTTGAGGCTGAGTTGGGAGTCATGAGCCAGGACTTACCATTCAGGACATGATTCACTGTTTTGTGTGATGTGGCACTAGAAATGATATTAAACATCTTATATATTAGTTCTTTTATCATATTTATGTGCCAATGTATTTATTTTATGTTGTAGATGCTTTAGATATTAAAAAATTGAAAAAAAATGAATATTTTTGTATGTTATGATTTTTTCCCGATTTTTACTAATTTTTTTCCCAATTTTTACGATTTTTTCCAATTTTTGCCCCGTGTTGATTTAATCCCAATAACGATTAGTGCAACATTGGTTGGGAGTTCTTTGGCATTTGTTATTTTAGGTTGTGTCTCAATTAAGAGGTTGTAGATCACTTGGCAAATTGTTTGGTTTTCTTACTAGGCACTAGGATTTGTCAATGTAGCTGATTTAGACGTTTCTATTTTCATTCCCTCATTATCAAGTTGGTCTTTAGCCTAGATTTGATAGCAAAGGGGTAGCAAGCAATGTCTCCTTTCCTAGAAGGATTCATGGAATCAAAATCGCCAACAATGGCACTACTTGCATGCTCTTAATTGGGAACCTAAGAGCTCAACAATTCAGATAAATTGATTTTAGAGGGCCTCTATAGCATGATCCTTGAATATTCACCTAAATGCACAGTTTTGTGGGTCAAGTCCTATTCTCTAGGGATTGGTGACAAAAGTGTGGAAAGTTGTTTTATATGTATGTGACCAAGGATCTATAAGATAAGGTAAAGGCACACCTATGACATTGTTCCATTCTTGTTAAAAAGGTGTGGGTTGAAGGATAATATGACATGATGGGTAGAGGTATTAATCCATTTGGAAATCACATTCTTATTTTAAAGCACAAAATTTGGGGATTGCTTATGCACCATCAGTGTTCTGGATTTGATCACTATATAATTTGTCATCCACCTTCATGCTCTCAAAGAGGAAGAATTGAAGGAATCAACTTAGAGGAGTAGTTTTATCAGCGAGAACTAGTTTCGAAAATTTGGATCTAAAACCTTTTGAGGCTAGTTTAAGGCCTTAAATAATGTTTTTTGGGGTTAAACTTTCTTGCTTAAGCACCACACCTCGAGACACTATTTTATACTCAAAGACATTTCCAACAGTGCAAGAAAGGCATTAACTAGAAATCGGATGCAAAAGGTATGCCTCCCAGAAGTTGACATATCATGAATGACCACCATGATTCTACAAGATGTTATGTTAACTCCATTACTCATGGAAAAACAGGCTAGCCACATGAAAACTATAAAGAAGACTCTATAAAGACCAAAGTTGTAACTTCAGTTAAGAGTGGAACAAGTCAAACTTAACCAAAGTTGGCTATCAATCTGTGTTATAACCACGCCACTAGGAATAAAAGGGGTGCCAGTATATTTGTTTGCATTTTGTTCCATAGTAAAACAGGCAAAGTAGTTGGGGGAGCAGAACAAAGGAGTTTTTTATTTTATAGCAACCCATAGGCCATAGGTCTCAACTAAATCCATAGGAAGTGTCTTCTCCTTTATGCTTGCATCATTCCATTCTAGACAAAATAGAGTAGAGCAACCTCAACTTCTAGCTAGGTTTTCTCCCGTTAGAGTTTCTAGAGCATAGGTTCGTGCTCATTGTGGTTGATGTGTAATTGTGTTTTATTGTTCTCTATTTTAAGCATTTTATCCATTGCACGCCTAACAAAATAATAATAATAACTCTAGAAAGTAAAAGGAATTAACCCTTCATAGTACAATTGTTTGTTTATTTTAATAGATATATTGTGGCGAATTATAGCCTGAAATATCCACAACAATTTATACATCATGTTGGTATTAGAGCATGTTTCTTTAGGTATTTGTAGGAGGTTATAGGGGATCCAAGAAAAAAAATTTGTCGAAAGCCATAAATGCACAACCATGGATGAAAAATTAGTGTTTATAATAACACTTGAGATCCACTGGAGGAGAGATTTAAAGGCCGAAAGTGCGGGTCATGGACATCAATTGTTATAAGTTATAACTACTTCCACATTTACGCACTTTGACAAGCTCTCTAGGGTAAACATGAGTTGAGTGTCACTATGATATGACCTAACCTCCAAGTTCCGGTCATGGAAGTGGGGCCTACAAACTGGAAGTAAAATGACATCCCTCAGGGGCTACAGAGCACTCATGAGCCTACCAACCACCCTAGGCGATCCCTGAGTTGGAACTCTTTTTCACTAGGTTCACTCCCGAACCACACCTTTGATTCTCTATGCACATGGTTATGAGGCTCCAACCACACCCATAAGCCTGCATGCATGTGGTTGGGACCCAAATTCCTCAGTTCAATGCATGTGATCGCAAGATCTATGCCACTTTTTCAGGCTAGCCTCGAGGCCACTGCCCAGAACTCCCTACAACTTTCCAGAATCATGAAAATGATGATAAAAAACCAAAACAATCAAAACTTGAGCAAGATCTTAACCTAGACATGCCTAATGCAAGGTAGACATTTCGTCAAACACATGACAAACATATAAGTTACAGGTCATGAATGCATATCTAATCATAACCTTCTAAACTTCATCTGAGGATTACGAAGAAGGATTTATGCCCTCTCTAGCTAGCTGCAATAACACTTGTTACCCCATGCATTCAACAATCATCCAGTAACTTATCAAACCATGAACAAGAGCCACAGCTAGAGCACATCATCAAACCATGCATATAACCAACATATAACAAACATATAACCAGAATAGAAACTATTACAAATCAGCCATAAGATCACCACAATAACCAGAATCAGTGCTCATAGATCACAATAGAAAAAAGGATCATGTTAACATATGAAAAAGTAAAGCAAGTTAGAGACTTCCATGTACCACCCAACCATAAATTGGTTTGAACTAAATCTCTCTTTCAGACAATCACCCCCGCACCATATTCCAAACATGAATTTGGGATCATAAGGGTTAAATCGAAATAAACCAACCAAGACTTCCAAAGGCCAAACCACCTCAACCCTCAAGCACAATGATCTCACCTATACGGTCCAGATTTGAGAAATCACTAACATCAACCAGATTGGTCTCTACCCTCTAGGAACTAGTAACTCAACCCACAGTCTCTAGGGAACCTAAGTTGTTTCAGGGCTCTAGAGCATTTGTCCCAACCCACAGGCTCTAGGGACTAGTAACTCAACCCAGGGCCATAGGAAGCCCAAGTTGTTCCAGGGCTCCAAAGAATTTGTTCCAACCCACAACTATAGCGAACCTAAGAACCAATCAGAAAACCAAATGGGAAATCCACTACACCATGGCTATCCAAGAAATGGCAAGGCAAGGCTATATCCATTGTCAATCCAGACAAATCTCCATGTCAATGACAACACTTAACCAAGGAATCACATGCATATACCATGCATCCAAGAATCAACAAGGAGATCACACATGCAACCTGTTGCCTGCAAAGTAAGCCTATTGTAGTTACTGATCTAACTGTTTCCTTGCACTTCCTTGCTTTTTTTTCTTGCTTTCTCCAAATCCAAGTGAATGCTATAGTTCTCCAAGAATATTTTAAGTGTGCAAGAGTATGAGAGAATAAGAGTGTACAAAGAGAGAACCAAAATTGAATTGACAAAAGCTGTAATGACCAAAAACTAAGCCAAAGGCTGTGAATTGTTTCTCTGATGCCTTTTTAACATTGACGTCTCCTTTTTTCTTCATTCTCCTTCATTTTTCCTCTAATTTCCCTTGCGTGAGAATTTGTATCTCTTCACCTTCCTTTTCTCCTATTTTCCTTTATTTTTATAATTAAATGTCATTTATTTCTTCTTTGCCTTTGCTAATTTCTATAGCCATTATTAATCTAAAAGTGATGCCCACTATAATATTTTCCCACCATTCAGCATGGAATACGTGTTCTAGAATCTTGGTCTTATTTTATTTACATGGAAAATCATCTAAGGGTTGTTACAAACCCGTCCCCATTCGAGGAACATTGTCCTCAATGTTCACAGACGATTATAACTTGCAAAACATATTGCCCATGGATCTTGATAAGGAAACTTGATACCACATTTACATCATACCAAACTACTGAAACCATGAACACCACACTGCTTACTGGAGCTTTATAACATAACTCGATGTCTTTTTTAGAAAAACACATTAACCAAACTCATCTCCTCAACCGGCAAATAAGGAAGGATACTAAGCTTACATTTGATCAGCGATCTCCCATGTAGTTTCATCAAGCCCAAAGTGCTTCCACTGCACTTTAACCTACTCTATTGCTTGGTTCTGAAGCATGAGTTGTTTCCGCTACAAGATGCACTTAGGTTTTGGCCAGAGTTCCCCCTGTGGTTCCACCTGCAATACAGACCAATCAATCACATGCTCAACATCATATACATATCTCTTAAGCAATGAAACATGAAAAAAATCATGGACTTTCATTGTTGGCGACAGTGCAAGTCTATAGGCCACTGGTCCAATCCTCTCAAGTATCTCAAAATGCCCATAATATCAAGGTCCTAGCTTAACACGTGACCCAATCCTCAAAGAGCTCCTCTTAGGCTTGATGTGTAAGAACACATACTCCCCAACTTGAAACTCCCTGAATGCTCTACGCTGATCCACATAGCTCTTCTATTTGTCTTGTGTTGCCTTTAAATTCCTCTTAATAACCCCCGCATCTTCTATTCCATCTTAGCTAACATGTCTGGTCCAATCAACACCCTATTCACTGGATCACTCCAGTTGATAGGAGTATTACAACTCCACCCATAAAGAGCCTCAAATGGACTCATCCTCAAGGATTCTTGCTACCCATTGTTATATGCAAACTCTATCAATGGAAGATACTCCTCCCACTTCCTCTGTCGATGCATGACATACATCCTCAACATATCCTCAAGAATCATGTTAACCCTCTCTGTTTGTCTATCTTTCTGTGGATCATAAGTTGTGCTGAAAGCTAACTTTGTCCCAAGCCTGCAAACAACTACTTCCAAAACTTAGAAGTGAACTTTGCATCTTTGTTTGATATAAGATCTGAGCTACCTAACTAACTAAATTCATAGACTTCACTGCAATGAAGTGTACTACCTTGCTCAACTTGTCAACCACAACCATGACAGAATCATTTTGCTACGATATCCTCAGCAAACCTGTAATGAAGTCCATGGAAATGACCTCCCATTTCTATTCTAGAATTGGAATAGGCTGCAATAGACCAGCTAGATGCTTACACTCTGCTTTCCCCTGCTAAAAGTCCCAACATCTTGCAAAAAACTCAACCACCTCTTGCCTTAGACTCTGCCAATAATAAAACTTCTAAACAAATGTCAAAGTCTTCTAGTATCTCGAGTGGCCTAAAGACGGCTTAACATGAAACTCCCTCAAGATAAACTTCTTGAGCTCACTTTTATCGGCATATAAATCATGTTCCTGAATCTCACCAAGCCATATGCCATGAGGTGATACTCTTCATTCCTATCACCTTTACCCTGTTATCGCAATCTTTGCTTCATTTGTTGATACCTCTCATCATGCTACTCTACATGAAAGATCTGCTCCTACAAATTTGTCCCATAAGAGCTCACAGTTAAAATTTGATTCACCTGCACTCTCCTACTAAGAACATCTGCAACCTTGTCCTCCTTGCCCTTGATGTACCTGATCTCAAAGTCAAACTCACTGAGAGCAGCCAACCATCTAGCCTGCCTGGTATTCAGAATGGGTTGGTCAAACAAGTACCTCAACCTATTATGATCACTCATCAAAACAAACCTCCTACCGAGAAGATATTGTATCCACATCTTTAATGCATGAATGATCGCTGCCAACTCAAGACCATGAGTCACATAGTTCTTTTCATGCTCATTCAACTTCCTTGGTTGATAACAAACCACCTGCCCTTCATGCATCACAATTCCACCAAGTCCTTCCTTACAAGCATCTGTACAAACCACAAACTCCTTATCGGGATTTGCAATCTTCAAGGCTTGAAGCATTTGTGAGAAAATGCTTCAAATGCTCAAAACACGTTGCACACTCCTCAGCCCATTCAAACTTCTTCCCTTTCCTTTGCAAAGATGTATTAAGATAGTCAATCCTTGAGAAATTTTTGATGAACCACCTGTAATAACTTGTTAGTCCCATGAATGATCTGACCTCATCCACATTCCTAGAGTTGGCCACTCCATGATAGCTTTGATCTTTTTCGGGTCCACTGTTATCCCCCCCTGGAAACAACAGGTCCCAAGTAGTGAATCTGAGACTAAAAGAAATTGCACTAGCTAAGCTTGGCATACAACAGATGCTCTCTCAACAATCTCAACACTGCTACAAGGTGCTCTGCATGCTCTTCCTCATTCTTGGTGTATATTAATATATCATCAATAAACACTATCACAAACTTGTCCAAGTAAGGACGCAACACATTGTTCATCAAACACATGAAAGTGGTTGGAGCATTGGTAAGACCAAAAGGAACCACCACAAACTCATAATGTCCATACCTCGTACGAAATGCAGTCTTGTAGACGTCTTCTTTGATACACACTTAATGATATCCTGATCTCAAAACAATCTTTGAAAACACTGCAGCTCCCTTCAATTGATCAAACAAGTCATCAATCTGCGACATTTGATACATGTTTTTGATCGTCATCTTGTTTAATTGTCGGTAATCAATGCACAATCGAAGAGTACCGTCCTTCTTTACAAACAATATTAATGCACTCCAAGGCGACAAACTTGGCCTTGTGTATCCTTTTCAAGCATTTCCTTAAGTTACAACTTCAATTCCACCAACTCTGGAGTACTCATCCTGTAAGGAGCATTAGATGTTGGTGCTGCTCCCAGTATCAACTCAATAGAAAAGTCCACTTCCTTGTGAGGAGGCAACTTTGGAATCTCCGCTAGAAACACATCATGAAACTACTGCAAAACAAGATACCTCTTCAAGACTTCATCATCCTCAACATCCTTCCCTTTTTCACTGGAAATATGCACTGCAAACAATACACATCCCTTCCTAGAAATGTGCTTTGTTTGCATAACTGTAACTGCTCTCATCGATATAGGATTCATCTTTTCCTACAAGATTCTTCTTTCCCCATCATCATCCAAGCACTCAATAGCCTTGTCATAGGATTCCACATTGGTCTTGTGAATGAACAACCAATCCATGCCCAAAAACATACTATATGATCCGAAAGAAAGCACATTTAGATGTGCTAATGTAGACATACCATTCAGCTTGAATGTACAAGATCTCACCTAATGATGAACTCTTCTCTTGGTCCCTATACCCAACTGCACCAACCAAGATTCTGCATCACTTCTTTATTCAAGCAACACTTATCCACTAGGTCAAGACTAATATAACTATAATTAGATCCAGGATCAATCAAAATGGGAACAACTCGATCATGGGGCTTACCTTCCATCTCGATAATGGATGCTCGATGATCAACCTACGTGTTATCCACTGCTACATAAATCCAAGGAATACTCTGACCAACATCTCCAACTGTCTGTGCCTCTTGAGCATTATAAATCTTGGGTCTGCCACACTGCTGCGATGGGCACTCACTCCTGCAATGCTTTCCACCACAAGTCCAACATCTCAAAGGCTTCCTACCATTGCCCTTATTCTTCTCCTCAAGCTGAAATCCATGTCCTCTAGAAACTGCATTGAACTTCTTATATGATGCTACATTCTCCTTGTCCCCTTCATCACGCGGTCTTCCTTGCTTCTTAACCCACTTTCCTTTAGTCTTCTCAGTCCTTTCCAATCTCCCTTAGGCTCACACTTGTGCTTAGATTGTTCATAAGAATGCTTCAACTTCCCAATTGTTGGAAACACTGGGAGGGGGGTGAATCAATATTCCTTAGCAATTAGCACTTTTAAATCTTTTTCAAAGCATTAGTTAATCTTTATTTATTATTAATGTTTATGCGGTAATAATAGTAAATAATTTACACAGTAGACACAAGAATTTTAGGTGGAAAACCCCCTCCAAGTCAAAAACCACCAAACGTTTTTCTAATGAATTCTTTAATCTTCAACCCCAACTGAAATGAAAGCAACAACTTCCTAGAATTCTAAAAAAGCATTCTTCTCCAGCTCCCACTGGAAGGACGCCCCAGCACCTTGGTTTCTTCAGTAATCAACTGAATAGATGCCCCAACACCCTCGCGAGCTGCGACTCACCCTAGCACCACCCTACCACCCTGAAGTGTTCAGAGGCGCCAACCTGTAGGCAACTTCATACACCTACCTAGCACCTTCCTGCCGCCCTATAATGATTGAAATGAGACAAGAGTGTGGATTCCTATACCAGGGACAATGATCCATGATACAATATGATTTACAATGATTTTGACCGAACACCCAATCACAATATAAACTGCAACCCAACCATGACATCACCCCAACAGAGACTCCTATACCTCCCAATAATGTCTTTTTGACTCTAGGCAGATTGACTCTTTTACAATAATGACTCTTCCAATGATGACACTTTTACAAATGATTCTTTACAACTTTACAATGATGACTTGTGGCCTTGACACTTCTTCACAATATAGGGTTGGTTGTCATGTCTTCAAAGGATATCCCTCTACAATGCTTCCTTTGATTTGATACTTCTACTCTTGAATTCTTTGCTTGAAGTTGTACTTGAATCTTCTCCTACTTACATGCAAAATTTGCCTAGCAAAACCAATCCCATAACAAAACAAAATACCCTTTAACTTCCTTCTACCTGCGAAACACATGTAAGCGCATAATAATGAATCAATACAAATTAAATTTACAACGCGTACCTGAAGTGTGCCTGTCACTTTTGTTTTTGACTTGTTGCAACAGTAGACAAAGACTCCCACTCTTGATATAGGCATGGACTCTATGCAAGACTATATCCAAAACTAACCTAAAGATATATATAATAAAACCTGATTGCAGACCCTAGACTTGTGATGGACCATGTTCTAAGTACAACAACATAGACCATTCTATCAACTATGACAAGACAAGTAACATGAACTTACAACGTCATATAGGTTTAGCAGACTTGGTGTAGCATCAAAAATATGTAGCACCAAATGTATAGTGTCAAGAATAGGACATCCGAAATGTGGTATCAAAACTAACTGTGACATATATACATAGAGATATAACCGAGACCCTGTATATACTTACATTGTCCTGCAAAAACATATGTTAGAGATGATGTTCATATTTGAAATGTAAACACTAATCATACATACCTTGTTGTAGGAGACTTACCCTTGACTGTTGATGTGTGGTCCTTACTGTAGTGATCCTTGAATGCATGCTTCTTCTTGCCTTCTAGGAGCTCGATATTGAATCTGTTGTATCTATGTAATTTCGGATCTCTAGGGTTTGAAATTTCATCCCGTGGTAGCCTTTTGAGTCCTCTTTCCAACCCCACAAATCTAATCAAGATTGGAATCTTCAAGAAAGAGTCTTGCCCAATCTCCCACGATGACTTGATTATAGACTGGTTCAGTAGAGGGAAGTTGTATGAAGTGCCACGTGTCACTGTTGCGAACGATAATCAACAAACTACAATATGTCCTCTTTCTGTCACTATTTACGAAATCAGAAACTATAGTGAACCAGGTTCTGAAATTCGGTCACAAAGTTCATCAAGATTTCGGCTCAAATGGATTTTAATTTCAACGATGACCTGTTTGAAGCCACAAAATCCCTACTAGAGGAGGACATGAGGGTCATTATTTATATGAATGTCTTGAGTTGAGAGGGTCCTCAATGAGTGAACGTTGGAGGGATTTTGGGAGCAATTTTTTTATTATTAATTATTGACTATTCAATGACCACAACCAACTATGAGTGTCATGCCACAACCCCATAGGGTTTAGCCCACTAACTGGGGTTACTAACTTCAAACACGAATATCTCTCAAACTGTGAAGAATTACATGACGTGTTTTTTTATTATTTAATATTGACTATTCAATGAAAACAACCAATTATGAGTGTCATGCCACAAAGCCATAGGGTTTAGCCCACTAACTGGGGTTACTAACTTCAAACACGGATATCTCTAAAACCGTTAAGAATTACATGGTGTGCCATATATCAACGGAAAAATCTCAACGAGTAGACTCGATACAGAAGATCCTCGACTGGGAATAGAGTAAGTTGTCAAGTCAAAATGCCCATGCAAGATCGGGGTAGCCCCTGGTGCTGCTTGGGTTGACATCAATGACAAGTACTAATCAACACCAATGAATTCCTCCAATGACCAAGGCTCATCATACTCAATCTGATCTTTAAATGCTAGAGACAATCCACAAATGAAGCTTTGGACCTTTGTCTTCTCATACTTGAGGTAGGGCACATACCTACACAGCTCCAAAAACTTGCTCGTGTACTCTTCATTTGTCATGGAACCCATCTTCAACTCATAGAACTCCTTTGGCCTTTCTTTCATAATATCTCTTAGACAAGTACTTCCTAAATCATCTCTCAAACTCATTCCAACTAAGCTCCTCTACCCTAATTGTTAATTTTAGGTATGTTCTATGCTAGAGCAATTTATTTAAATTTTCACAGTTAGCAATCAACATTACAATAAACTACAGATAGAACATAAATATAAAACGCAGAAGACAAGCCAAGACAAGAGGACACAAGATATGGCGCGAGCCAGGGACAAACCCCACAATGTGTGGGGAAACCGTTTGATCAAATCTTCTTTTATCTTCAAAGTTCAGCAGAGAAAGAGAGAGAGAGAGAGTACATTTACAACAGAAGTCAATACTTTGACTTATCTAGATCTAGCATAGATCATTTCGTATCATGATGAGATCAGTTGAAGACATTCTGCTTCAACTGATTCTCAAGGTGACTCCTTCACCTATCATCGTGTTGCATCTGGTTCTCTAGTTGCACCACTGCATACTACACCATGTGGCTGTCCATGTCCATGATCTTATCCTGCTGCACTTTATGTCCATGATCTTATCATGCTACACTTTATGTCCATGATCTTATCATGCTGCACTTTATGTCCATGATCTTATCATGCTGCACTTTATGTCCATGATCTTATTATGTTGCCTTTTATGCTGCATCTTCTCATTATACTGAGATTATCTAACATGAGATTAGGACCATATCTCTGCTTATTATTACACTGAGAGCTGATGTGGTTATGTATAGCATAGAGACATATAAACATATGCCGAGACTATTAGATAACAAGTCTGAATATCATTCGTTGTAATACCGAGGTCATGGCATGACTGTCTTACATCTCCATCCGAAGTTCTATAGCTACAGGAGTATGATGTCAACACTGCTCTTATTCATGCGAAATTAGCCCAACACTGGAATGTCGAGATTGTCCGAACCTCATGTCACTGTTGTGTCTATACGCTCTAGTTATCTGAGGTCTTGACTGCGACTGCACCTAATACCCAATCAAGGTGCAGTCAAGCCCTAGATTATGGATCTGCTCCTTCATGCGAGTTTAGGGCCATTGTGATATGTCTGGATAGATCCGAATACAGAGCCAAGATGTAACCCTTGTTACTTCTTGCAATCTTAATCACTATTTATAACTTGCTGAAGCTGCATTAGATACACAATGCTCTTTGTCTATCCGAGATGTATACAAGTGAGTGTCATCAAATTCAGGTATGCCGAGATATGTATAAGTCTGCGTCCTCATCACACTTCCTAGAACCTTGCTACTCCATTAATGTGGATACCCGAGTTTAGTTCACTTCATACCTTACACTTTGACTGCAGCTAACACACCCGAAATTTCAGAGAGGAAGAATGCGAAGTTCCTATCTTCTTAGACTGTATGAACAGGTCTCCATTGACTACGTTATCAGGTCTCCATTGACTGTGCTTTAGATTTCTTCATAGGCCTGCGACTTACAGCGGCTAGGGCATTAACTATTGCGGCTAGGATCCTGCGTCTTGTTCTACCATACTAGCGTAGGTTTCTTCTTGGACATGACTGTAATGAGATCTTTCTCCTTGATTGTATGAGCCTTCTTCTTGCTGTGTATTAGTCTTCTCCATGACAGTTTCTAGGGCTGCTCCATAGCTGTGATTTAGAACTAGGGCATCATAGGCCAATGTATATTCTTAGTGTCTCTCCTTCACCAAAAACCCAAAGTGTGGAGAGGAAGAGATCACTCAAGAATGAGTGTATTCAATTGACATCAAAAACTCTTCTATTTATACTAAAGTGAGGATGAGGAATAGACACGTCGATTGGGCTTCTAGAGCCTACATAATAGTAGATCAGCTTGATAATAATTTCATAAACAAAATAAACTCATATCTCCATAAATACTTATCGGAATCGGATAATCTTTGGATCAATCCTACACCTCTCGATGAGAGGGATCAAATAAAAATATCAACTGCCATAAATAAGTTGACCCACATGGAGTTTGGCCCTAGTTGCCAATTTAACACTAATGAATCTGACATGCTTCACATCTTCCCACAAGATATCTACTTTTCCCTTCAGACTGAAGATCACTATCTTGGCTTTCATATTCTCTGAATAATCATGCAATCCGAAGAAATTCTTCATCCCAAGCACCCATGCTTTTGCATCTTGTAATTTCTTCACATCCCCATGAAAAGTAGGAGGCTTGGCTTTCTTGAACTCTTTTGGCAAACACTGCTTCTCACTCCTCCTATAAGGATGTTGGCGGTAATGACGATGATGTCTCTCAAAAATGGAACTAGAATAAAATCCATGACTGTTAGTCCATGTGTCAGGTGTATCCAAAGATCTGCCACCTCTGACTGTGTCATCCTTGTCCAACCTGTATCTGGATCGAGACCTGCTACCATATGGCCCATTAGTCTTTTCCTCTTGTCCATAATTAATCCTCAGCTATCCCTGCTTCTACAAAACTAAAAGGCTCTGAAGGATAACTGCATTAACCTCTACTTGCTTTTCTTGATCTCTCGAAATCCTTTCCAATGCCTCAATCAACTTGTTATTCTCTGCCTTACAACTTCTGATTTCTTCCTTCAAACTTCTCAGTGTATATGATATATAAGGAAAGTACTCTTCTCCTTGCTATTCAACTAACTTGTTTCATTCCATTGAATACACATCAGGCCTGTAAGGGGAGTCATGTGAACTGTAGTCCACCATTCTGCTCTTCATCTCCGATCTTCTATCTCCTGTAAAGATGTCATGTTAGATACACCAAATAGGGACATAATCAAAATCATACATTAGTGTATTTCAGGGTAGGTTATCTCATCTACACAATCAATCCATATTAGCAAGATACAAATACATAATGACATCAACATCTCAATCATTATGCATGATAACACAAAACTGCAATAATGGCCATATGCATAATAACCATAACCATCACAATGCATCCATTGCAAACACATATACAATTAACATGCATGCATAACAATATTCATTTAGCCCGTCTAGTTCAAGCGCTTAAACCTAGAATCCCTCCCACATTTACCCACTTTGACAAGCTCTCTAGGGGTAAACATGCGCTGAGTGTCATTATGATATGACCTAACCTCCAAATTCCAGTAATGGAAGTGGGGCCTATAAACCAAAAGTAAACTGACATCCCGCAAGAACTATACACCACTCAAGACCCTACCAACCGCTCCAAGTGATCAATCCCTGCATTGGAACTCTTTTTAACCAGGTTTACTCCCCAATTGCACCCTTGACACTCTATGCATGTGGTTATGAGGCTCAAACCGCAACCATAAGCCTGCCTGCATGCGGTTGTGACCCAAATTCCTCAGTTCAATGCATGGGATCGCAAGATCTATGCCACTTTTTCAGGCTAGCCTCCATACCACTGCCCAAAATTCCCTGCAACTTTCTGAAATCATGACAATGATGACAACAATGCTAAACAATCAAAACTTGAGCAAGATCTTGACCTAGGCATGCCTAATGCAAGATAGACATTTCATCAAACATATGACAAACATACAAGTTAGAGGTCATGAATGCATATATGATCATAACCTTTTGAACTTCATTTGAGGATTACCTAGAAGGCTCTATCAACTCTCCAACTAGATGCAATAACACTTGTTAGCCCATGCATTCATCAATCATCTAGTAACTTATCAAATCATGAACAAGAGTCATATCTAGAACACATCATAATACCATAAATATAACCATAATAGAAACTATAACAAATCAACTATAAAATCACCATAATAACCAGTACGAGCGCTCATAGATCACAATAGAAAAATAGCTCAGATTAACATATGAAAAGGCCAACAAAGCCAGGGACTTCCATCATCCATGTACCACCAGGGCATTGATTGGGCTAAACCAAATCTCTCTTTAAGTCAATCACCCCCACGCCATATTCCAAGCTTGAATGTGGGATCATAACGCTTAAACCAAAATAAACCAACCAAGGCTTCTAGAGGCCAAGCCACCTCAACTCTCAAGCATAATGACCTCACCTATACAATCCAAAAATCACTAACATCAACCAGATTGGTCTCTACCCAAGTTGTCCAGGGCTCTAAGAACTAATAACTAAACTCACAACCTCCAAGGAACCCAAGTTGTTTCAGGGCTCCAGAGTGTTTGTCCCAACCAACAAGCTCCAGGGACTAGTAACTCAACCCACAGCCATAGCAAGCCCAAGTTGTTCTAGGGCTCCAGAGAATTTGTTCCAACTCAAACACAGCTATAGAGAACTTGAAAACCAAATGGAAAATCCACTACACCATAGCTATCTAAGAAATGGCAAGGCAAGCTTGAAGCCACTGTCAATCCAGGCAAATCTCCATGCCAATGACAACATATAACCAAGGAATCACATGCACATACCAGGCATCCAAAAACTTGCAAGGAGATCACACATGCAACCTGTTACCTACAAAGTCAGTATGTTGTAACTATTAATCCAACTATCTCCTTGCGCTTCCTTGCTTTCCTTTGCTTGCCTTCTCAAAATCCAAGTGAATGCTAGAGTGTCCCAAGAATACTCTAAGTATGCAAGAATGTGAGAGCATGAGAGTGTGAAAGGAGATAACCAAAACTAAACTGACAAAAGTTGTAATGACCAAAAACTAAGCCAAAAGATGTGAATTGCTTCTCTGAGGCATTTTTATCATTGATATCTCATTTTTTCTTCATTTTCCTTCATTTTTCCTCTAATTCCCTTTGAATGCAAATTTGTCTTTTCACCTTCCTTTTCTCCTATATTTCTTTAGTTCCATAATTAAATGCCATTTATTGTCTCTTTTATTTTGCCAATGATTTTTTCCAATTTCCATAGCCATAATTAATCCACAAGTGATGCCCACTATAATATTTGTCCACCATTCAGCTTGGTCATATTTTATTTACATGGAAAATCAACAAGGAGCTATTACAAATGTAGTATGAACATCATTATGGAAACTCCAACAAATAAGCTTGGATATGAAGAAGACAAAGGTTCCAACTCTGAGTTAAGAACCAAAGGACTCCCAGAAAGAACCCGAAAAAATGCAGTCAATTTTGAGCACCATGAACCATTCACAGCCCCTCTACAAGATGCAAGCAAATATCGACATCAAGCCATATCAAGGTGAGACTAATGCTTTGAAACCAAATCAATGGTCGTAGCAGTTAGAGGTTTACTTTGGTATTCACCGCCACATGAAAACCCTTCAACTAGAGGGAGATCCTCTACTAACAAAGTGAGAGGATTTAAAACTCTCATAATGTCCCAATTCTACCCTATCGAGCATGTAGAGGACTAGTGTATCTAATGGCATTGCTTTAGGAAAAGACAAGGGCAAAGTTTACACAAGTAAACCACAAAATTCAAGAAGATTGCAATAAAGCTAGGTATATCTCCCAAGAACTCAAACATACTCCAAAAGTATCCAAGGGGTCTACAAATCCATTTGGGAAGGCAAGCGATGTTGTTCAAAGCCAAAACAATATATGAGGTTTTTGTGTAGGCATACTACTTGGTAAACATGGGCTTGAAGAAAGGATACTCAAGTGGACCAATGTGGATTGAACACTTGGAAGCTTCTAAGGAGGGAAGAAGAAGAGGAAAGGGTGGAAGGACAAGAAATAGCAACCACAACACACTCGTGCAAAGATCCTAGCAACCACTACAACATTAAGGGTCATAGAGAGGAGAAGTTCTAGAAATTACATCTAGATCTAAACCCAAAGAGCCATAAGGACACAAAGAAGAAAAATCTCCTAACCACATAATCAGGCAATCAAGTGGAAAGTGGCCCTAATGTGGGTGAGAAGATTGTGTGCAAATCAATGTAGATGGAATATCCCTTTTAATTTAATTCACAATTTTTCTAGCAAATTTCTTCATAAAATTTCCAAAAATAATTTTGTTGAAAATTTTAATAAATTCCAAAAAAAATGGACAATGATTAATCACAATTTTTTTTATTGAAAAATGCTACAACAAAAACCCAGCAAAATTTATTAATAATACAAAGGAAAGTTTACATTAATTTATTTTGGAAAAACCTAGCAAATTGACAATTGAGATAATTCGACCTCCTTTTGAGGATTCCCTGGCTACAAATCCTCTGGAAAATTCAGCTTGCTCCAATTTCGAAAATTAAGATTTGGCTGCAACATTTCGGCCTCCTTTGAAAATCTTCCCTAGCACCTAAATCTCGCTCTTTATAGATGTAATTTGACCTCTGGAAAATTGCTCTCCTCTCCTCTACAATAGATCGACCCAGTGTATGGCCTCTTAGTCATCCAATGGTACTAATTATATCACTGTTGGAAAACATATGCACATATTTTATTGGGTTGTTAGTGGAAAGTTAATTGAAGAGGAAGATGTTGTGATGATGTTGTTTATCTTGTCCTTATAAGGAAGTGCTAGGGATTGGTAATTGGATTTTCCTACAGGTACCCATAAAATCTTGAACCATTTCCATCAAGGATTCGACAACAGATGGGCTATGGTCAAAGAAGTCATACAACTTATAGATAAGTTCTAGGGACTCGAGAAAACAAAGAATGAAACTGCTAAAGAGTTTACACAAATATTTGACAAATTACGCAAGGAATTCCCTCTCCTATACAAGCTAGTTGATCAAAATATCTTTGAGATATACATAGAGGTTTTTCACAAACACTTGCATTATGCTCTAAAGGACAAGGGACATAAGAAGTTGGACGAAGCTAAGGTCCTACCTGTGAACATAACATAAGCTCATCCAACACTGGTTTGCTTTCCTACCCAAGGGCTAATGTTGAAGTTAAAGTTGAGCCTACTACCCAAGTTGACCCTACCTTGCAAATTTTTGCCCAAGAATTTGATAAAGTTACCACTAAGCTAATGCAGGCGCAACTGGCCATGATGAACAAGCCCTCTATATTAGAAAGAGAAAGAGGTTCCCAACAAAACTTCCCTCCCAAACCATAATTTAATAAAGATAGGATCATAGGTCACCCAACATGAACCCTTACAATGGAAATAATGTCTCACAACCAAATGTGCCTAATACTCTTGCCCCAACTAATGTGGTTGGTCAAGAAGGACCCTCTTGGTGTCACACACGTAACATATAAACACATGTAAGAAGAGGAAAGTCGAGAACATCTTAATATGATAAATGATAATGCTCCATTTAATACTTTGTTGGGTGAATCATTCTTCTGTTCTCAACAAGAGCATGAAGAAACCATTGAATAACCAAGTAATGATCGTGATTAACTAATCATGGTTGTTGAAGAGGGAGGAAGTTTTAAAGGCTTGCGTTACTCTAGGAGAAATAACGAACAAAACCACCCTCAAGCAAGTATTATCAATAATAGTATCCCTCGAAGGAGTGACATGCTACCCCCACCTCCTAAGAGCATCCTAAAACCCAATGCACCTAATCCTAACATGTCCTTGGATGTTGACCTAGGAAGTGTTTTAGCAAAGATGAAGGTGCAAGTGCCGCTATAAGAATCAGCTAAACTTGAACCCCAAAGAGGTCAAGTTAGAAAGGGACATAACCTTGAAAGGGAGTTCCAAGGCCCCCATGTAATCCTTCAAAACATGTACAATAATTGACAAAATGGAGGGCATCTCCCTTTCTTGTTATCTCTAGTAGTAAATAATCTAATCTTACACAATTTTATGATTAACTACAATGCCTTGACAAACGCTACACCTCTAAGAGTCATGAATTAGTTGGAAATGCAAATCACTAGACTATATAGGAATATGTGTGGCTTTGACTCAAAGTTTATCCATGTGTATGGTTTGATGAAGGAAGTTAAACACCAGATACTAATAAGGATATTTCAGTGCTAATGGATATTCTAGTTGTTGATGTGCCAGATGCTTGGGGTATGCTTGTGTCCAAGAAATGGTGTGCATCTATAGGTGGGAAACTATAGATGGATTTGTCATACTCCACCATACCCACCGTGGATGAGAAACCATTTATTCTTAATAGAGAATCCCACATGCCTGATCATGTGGAAATCCTCTCCCAAAGACCTACATTCCTAAAAAAAATTAATAAAAAATTAAATAAAATAAAAGAACACATTGAGCCAAAGATTAGTGATAGATCCAAGCAAGTTGAGTCAATGTCAAGGAATTTATGTCAAATCAAAACAACCCCTGTCAACAAGAATAAGAAACAAACATTCCAAAACATTAAAACAGAAACATTGGGTTCAAGTTGGTGCCTTTGTAGTCCTCATCAATAACCCATATCCTTTTAGGATCTATGGAAAAGTAGGGGTTAGGTATCTTTACATTGCAAAACTTGATTGTGAGATGTTTCCCTCTCCTATTCGCGGCAAACACCATACTTTGTTTAATGGAACCTCATGCATTCATATTTGGATAGTTGCATTGGATTTGTGTGTTTACATTTTTGTGAGTGCAACCTACTTATTAAGTATTCATGCTAATGTGTTTACATACTAGATTAGATGACATTTCGCTAGCTTTTCCTTCCAGTTTTGTTTTATATTTCATATAATCACAACGGTGACGATCAATACCCATTCACATGCTATCAAACAAGTTGATTTGATGATTTGAGTGTGCATTTAAAAGGTCAGCAAGCCTATGGAATACTAGAACACTGTAGTTCTCATGAACTCCCCGTTCGAGCATATGGTTCATGCACTTTACGATGAGCACATGTCCTTGAGTTCGATGAGAACATGTCCTTGAGTTGGAGCCAGATGTTACCCATCAAAAAGTGGGTAACTCCATTGGAGAAAAAAATACTCTTTCAAACAACCAACCAACAACCCTACATTGCTTAGTATACGATGATATAGCATATTCCTCCACCATTTGCACTGGGAAAACACCTCACAACATGGATTAGGGGGTGATCGAGATGACTAACCATTCATTACTATAAACTTGTCCACTCAACTAACCAAGGAGGTTAGTTTTTGACCCTAGTTCAGTGGTACCCTGCACCTTGGGGTTATAGGAGGGACACTACTCATAAAACTTGGTCTGAAGTAGCATGTCCATACCTTTTTCATACTTGTCACATGATACGAGGAAACATTATATATTATAAATTAAACAAATATAATATATATTAAAAAAATAACAAATTAGTGAATTACACAAAATATCAAATACATAAAACATTTACATGGTGATGATACAAATTCAATCATACAACTAAAGCATATAACCAAAATAACATTGTGCAATCCATCTCTAAACCAAAAAATACATCTGTTAGCGCTTGAAATTTCACCTCAGGCTGAAAAAGGTAAACTTCAAGGCAACATCAAACCACTTAGCCTCGTAGCTAGCCCTACGGGGCAAGAGAGGGCTCTCTCTGGTCTATCTCGGTAAAGATCTTCAATGGGCGAGATAACCAATGTGGAAACACTGATTTTAGGCTAGTAAACTGATAAAAGGTTTGATTTAGGATTTTTAGGGTTTTGGTGGAAAATTGGGGAAAGGCAATTTTGGGTGCGGGGATTGGACACAGTTTTCCCAGGGGGTTCTTTGGGGGCAAGAAAGGAGACTGTATTGATGCCTTTGATAGATGTGGATGGATGAGAATTACTGGTGAGAAGCTAAGGAGAGCAAGCAAGCACCTTGAATTCTCCTTAAACAGCTGAAAACATTGATATTAAGCAAACTTAAAGGCAGAGCATAGCAACCATGAATTCTACCTTAACACTTCATTTGCCTAATTTGCAGAAGAAAAAGTAAAAAGATGATTCACATAACAAACTTACAAGTACAAAGAGAAACACACCATCAATACATGTAACCACAGGAATCCCAAAAAGGACTGCAAAACCCTGGTCTTTCTTCCTTTGCCAAAATGCACATATACAATGAGTAATACAATAGAATCTTTCTCCCTCAAGAGTCCAACCATGAAAATGACTAAGAAATTACATAATATAGGAAATCTAACATATTTCCTTGCCTCTAGGGGTCAAGCTCACTATCCTAGGAGTTGTTTCAACCAATTCCAAACTAAGCACTAAAATCTAGGCAGTCAAAACAACTTGCCTCTATAAGCTAGGAAACCAATTCATTCATTTAATTTTTGCCTATCTCATGAATGAATCTTCTAGAAGAGATAAATAAGTGTTAAAGTATCATAAAATTACATCATTTACAAGAAGGAGGATCAAAATCCACTGCAAAAAGTCAAACATAGTCAAAACTGCATTTTGCTGAGCTGTAGGTGAAAAATTGAGAAAATGTGTTGATGCGTCGCACCCCAATCCTGAATGCATAACACGCCTTTGAGCCAAATTTTGAGGCACTTCCCGGAGTCAAAATGAGGCAAAAGTGGGCTTGTTGGAAAGGTCTGGCTATTTAATTTCCAACCCAAGTGGAATTTATGAATTTGGTGGTCATTGGCCCCTCCAAAATTGCAATCTCCCAAGACTTCTTCCTGTGTGTCAAAAAGGTGGTAGAAAGTCATTTTTTGCTTGTTTTTTGACCTTCTGGAGGCTCAAAACTTGGTGAAATTTCTTGGTAATTGTTGAGAAAGTGTATTTTTGCATGAAAAATCCAAAAATGCTGAGTTTTTTTGAAATGGACCTCCCCAACGAAAGGGTTGCGCACGGCGCGCTACACGTTGGGGAAGAAAACCTGTTTTTTGCCCAAAAAATTCATAAATGACCAAAAACGCTCAAAATTTTTTGAAATTTGTGCAAAAGGTAAGTCATTTAGCACCATGCTCCTTCAAGGAAGCCTCAACGAAGATGTGGAGGGGATCAGGCCTTTTTCTTCATTTTAGTGCCTTGTCCAACCGTCCGTTGAGCACCTTCATTTTTGCCTTCCATACGTGCATTCGAGCCCAATAATGATTCTTCATGTGGTAGAGCATGTCCTTTTCTTTGTTAGCCTTGGCCAGCAACCTCTCCAAATGAGCGTTCACCCGAATAAGCATGGATTCTCGATCTATGGGTGTCAAATCACCGGGTCTCCTATGGGCCAATTCCCGGTCTTCACGAATCTTCCGCTGCTCATAAAGCTCGTGCTCATCCTCCAACTGTTTGTTGCGCTGCTCTAAATAGTTAATTACCCATTTTTCCATCTGCAATTTCTTGTGCAGCAACTCATTTTCGGTCCTTTGCTCTCGGATGATCTCCTTTAGCTTTGAGGCAGGAGAGCTAGCCTCAATATCAGTGATGTCTATATCTGGATCACCTGACAATCCTTCCTCAATCATGGGATGCTTTCCCCTCTCTGATACCTGTGTTGCTTTCGGAAGAGAGGCCCCTTCCACCTGGTGTGGAGATAACACTCGCGGTGCTGATGAAGAAGGCGAGAACCCTTCCACCTGATGTGGAGAAAATACACGCCGAGCTGATGCAAATAAGGCCCTGTGGCCTCTCTGATATGTGACCAATGGAGGGGAACTGACATGTCTGGGCTCAGGGATGTCATACTGCTGTGAAGGTCCTCCCTCCTCATGAACAACCTTGTGGGGTGGTGGCGCTGCGAAGAAATCTCGAGAGATGAAATCCTCCCATAGAATACCCTGCTGGGCCAACTGATGCATGACCACAATCTGGATCAAAGCATAATGGTAGATGCTCCTGTGTTGCTGTGTTGTGCTCTTTCTCTGCACCAAGGGCACCATCCTCTCAATATTCTGGCACATGAAAAATGGTATGTTCATCATCCGTACCCGTGTGAAATGCATCAACAAGCGGATATGATACGAATACAAACGTGAAAACCTGCCCTCACAGTTGAAATAGCGAATGATGAGCCTCATCAAGGGCGCATACTCATCCTTCAAGAATCTGAAAGGAAACACACCATTTGCCTGCCTCATATATACAGGTTTAATGTAGGGCTCATAATGGAATCTGTCCAATAGCTGGCACTTGTTCCATTCTTCTCCAACATTGGGTATCCCTGTTGCTTGAGCAACAATCTCAGGTGACAATGTAAAATCCACCCCTGCAAGATTCACATTCCCGTTGTGCAGATGCAAAACAAACAAGTGGACCAATTCCCTATGATGCTGAATTTGAGAAATCCTCTCGCAAAATTCATAACATGATTGATGGCGGAAACATGTGACTGCAAGTGGACAAGACTGTAAATAGGTCAAAGAGGTGGGCTCCTCTTTCACATGGTGACCACCCTTACCACCCTGTGAGGCCTCCTTTGTACCTCAATCTCTGGTGTTGAATCACGGTCATCACTTTGCTCATAATCGGTTTCGTTTTCTGACATGGTTTCAGGAGCAAAGTGGGTGAAATGTACTGCTGCTTCTTCTCAAAAAACTGTTGTTTTAACTATTGAAATGTTGCTTCAAGGGGACAAATAACACAAGGGAGATGTTAGGGAAGGGAGACTTTTGAGGGAACTGAGGGAAAATATAAGTAAAAGGGGATTTAGGAAAGGAATCATGACATATGCAACATCATACAATTATATTTTGCAGGGATTTTATGGGTAGTAGGGTTTAGGGTTATGTTATTGAATTTTAGGGATAGGGATAGGGTTTTAGGGCTTTTGGTATTTTTGTTAGGGAGATTAGGTGAAAATGACAAGGGAGATGGTAATGGGATGTGGGGAAAAATGGGGGTGAAAAGGGATGACCTTGAGCAGCAAAAGCAAAACCCCAGCCTTACTTGCACTTTTACATTTGTAACCAAAATACCCATGAACTTCTCATTTCAAAATGATGATATTTAAATGCTCATTCAAGCTTTAGCAAGCAATATAATTTGATGTTTGGAGGCCTACCTGCAACCTTGAAGAGATTTGAGGTCGATTTGAGGTTTGAAGGCAATTTTCTGTGTGTAAACCCCAACGTGTCGCGCACGGGTCCTGACGTGTAGCGCGCGCCCAACGCGTAGCGCTTGTGTCTTTTTCCCACTGCGATGACTGCCCTGACGCGTAGCGCCGTCCCAACGCATCGCGCACAGGTCCTGATGCGTAGCACGCGGGCTCTCACAGCAATTTCGCCCAGTTTTTTCACTAAGTCGCCTTTCACACTTTCTCTTGGAGTCTTAGAGGCAAATAATGATAAAATGAAGGGAGGGGGGCTTTTATAAACTTGATTTGAATTAATTTCCCCTCAAACCCACTTTCTAATGTTTATAACATGGCACTTTTCAAAATTTAAATGCTGCTGACTTATGGTTTCCTTTTTGTCCTGAAATTGGTTGAAATGATGCTTTTTCTTGAAAACTTTTGCAGAGGTAGCTTCTGAGGAGTCTTGGCAAAGGGGACTAGGGCCGCATGCTGACTTCTGGAGAATTTGAATTTTTTACAAAAATGAGAAAATGACCTTGCCTTCAAAAACAAAGTTTTTGAACTCAAGGTAAAAATTAGCTATACAATATGAAATCATCTGAAGTGATGCGTTGATGGACATCCTCTGGCCTGCTGGGCATTTATTGACCTTAAAAACATGACCTCAAAGACAAATTGGACTAAACCCTAGACTTAGGACCTTGACCTCATAACAAGACCAATGACCTTGTAAAGAATTTATTGACTGAAACAAACTTAATCTAGCAGTGCCAAGAGGGGAATAAAAGACACAAGCTCCTCCATCAGGGTTATGGCATGCCTAATGGAATGCAATAAGATGACACTGATGAGACACCTACTTATGCAAATGCAAAGAGCTTTGATCACTGATGGAGGGCTTCTAGACCAACTCTAACATGACCTTTTTCATATTTAAGGAAGGCTCTAAGACACTAGCACCTGTTATAACAATTCTTATTGAAAACATTAAGGAGATGGGTTTTTTCATTGTTAAGGTGGTTTTTATCATAAACTTGAAATGCTTGAGTGGCTAAGGTGTTGAGAACACCTAGATTTTGAGACGGGAAATGATGAGAATTAGCATGAAGATGTTATTCAGTGTGAGTTTTATTTCTAAAAACCTAGTGGGAAAAAGAACCATCGTCTCTTTTTGAAATAAGAACATCGAGGAATGGAAGGTTGCCATCAATTTCACATTCCATAGTAGATTTAATGAAGCTAGATTGATTGTTAAGATGTTGGAAAAAGAGCTCCAACATATCCTTACCATGAGACAAGATGATGTAAGTGTCATCCACAAACAATTTCCAAAGCTTAGGTTGGAATAGAGCAGAGGACAAGGCCTTAGATTTTAATTCGTCCATGAACAAACCAGCCATCACTAGGGAAAGGGGGGAACCCATGGAAACACCACAAGTTTGTTAAAAAAATTCCTCTTCAAAACTGAAGAAAGCAGAAATAAGACAAATTTCAACCAAGTAGATTGTATCTGGATCCGTAATGCACTTGATGACTTCAATGGCTTCATTAATGGGGATGTTCATGTACAACGAAACCACATAAAAACTCACCAAATTATCCCCTGGATCTAGCCTAATACCCTTTAATTCATTGATGAATGAAGGAAAATCTTTGACAAAGTATTCAATCTGTCCAACAAGAGGTTTTAGCTTATTCGCGAAAAACGTAGCAAGAAGATAGGTCATCCCTCCATTGATGTTGACAATGGAAAGCATGGGAGACCCATATTTATGGTTCTTTGGAAACCCATAAATCCTAGGAGAGATTGGGCTACTTTCAATCAGTTTCTGGCTAAGAGAGCTCTCAACATTCATAATAAACCTAAATTCAGAAATTAAAACCTTGCATGGAAGAGATGTTGCAACTATTCCTATGTGATTTTTACTGAAAGATCTCAAAATTCCTAATATGGATCACAACAACCTAAAGTCAAAAATTACAACCCTAAACAAAAGGGACATTGCAACAATTCCTATGTGATTTTTACTAAAAGATCTCAACATTCATAATACATATCACCTAAGCCTAGATTCAAAAATTATAACCCTGCACAAAAGGGGTGTTCCAACTGTTCCTATGTGATTTTTACTGAAAGATCTCAACGTTCATAATATGGATCACAAAATCCTAAATTCAGAAAAGACAACCTTGCATGGAAGTGGCATTGCAACTATTCCTATGTGCTTTTTACCAGAAGATCTCAACATTCATAATATGGATCACAAAAGCCTAAATTGAGAAATTACAACCCTACACAGAAGGGACATTGCAACTATACCTATGTGTTTTTTTACTGAAAGATCTCTACATTCATAATATGAATCATAGAAGCCTAAATTCATAAATTACAGCCCTACACGGAAGGGACGTTGCAGCTTTTCCTATGTGACTTTTGCCGAAAGATATCAACATTCATAATATGGATCATAAAGCCTAAATTAAGAAATTATAACCCTGCACGGAAGGAACGTTACAACTATTCCTATCTGATTTTTACCGAAAGATCTCAAGATTCATAATATGGATCACAAAAGCCTAAATTAAAAAAAATGTCAACTAGTATGTCGCCCCTTGGTGATACAAAGTTGTTGTCACCATCAAGATCAACTTCAAAATATTTTAGAAATTGAAAATCAACAAAAAATGACAACCATAAACTTAGAGAATACCTCTCTCTTAATAGTTCCTCCTCTATAATTCATAGGTTTCTCCTCTTTTTAAAGGGGTTCCATGTAGTTTTGGAAGTTCTGGATTAAAGGATGTACTTAGTTTTATTTCCAATCAAAATGATTAGGTAGAAAGAGGAGAAAATTCTAAAGGCTGATTAGAAAATAATTTAATTAAGGCATATATTATAACAAGTGAGAAGTTCTCTCTTCATCCATTTATTTAGACCCTATTTATTTAATATACAAGAAAATCACGAGTATAAGCTATGATCCAAGTGGCTCGAGACATGTGTAGAAGTCTAAGGGGGCTAAAAAATGGTCAAAATTAAAAGTTATCAAATTGCAACAAACTCAACATCATATCGAAATTCTCATCTCCTTGATTCCAACGATGCAAACGACACTCAAATCCGAGCTCGTATGAAGAAGTTAGAGCAAGTCAAAGTTCAGGGTTGACTTGGCCAAGTGGTTGGGTTAATGGACCTACAAATTGCATCGACAGTGGTCACCAGAATCCAGGTCACCAGGCAGGTAGAATTGTTGCCTACTTAATTTGCCTAATATTGCTTATTTTTGGCAAATTAAAAAAAATGACCATTTGTTAAACAAAACAAAATATATTAATAGGGTGGTAGGTTGCCACCCTCGCAAACCCTTGTTGTCGACACAAACACATTCAATATATATGCATTAAATCGAAATTGGTGGGAGTCGAACCCACCACTGGTGGGTCTACCGGCCCTGCATATGCAATGGTTCCACAAAATAAAACACAACAAATATTATCCGCTATGTTTAATCACTGTCGCTTAAATGACTCCAACTAAAGTTGCCCACATAATTTTTAAACACGCATATTTATGTACACCAAAAGATTTGAACTAAGGTCTGTTGTAACCTAATTAAGGTGACCTCCAACAAAGCACAAGTTCTTCTTGTAAAGTCTGCCATCAAACTTATGTATAAATCATACTTTTGAGTCAGACGGGAGATGTCGAGCAAGCAGAGTGCGGAGAGCAGTGAAGTTCTGGAGTCGAGTGGAACTCGACATGGAACCTTGAGCCTATGGAACCATGACTAAGGTGGAACCATGATTTGAAGTGATATGGAACTATGTCAGCATGCTTTTCGAGATAGAATCATTACAGAGAATCTCAAGATCCTTGAAAGATTCCCTGGGAAGTAAATTTTCATTTTGTTAGAATGATATGGAGTTTAAAGTCATTTTAATTGGAACTTGACAAGGAACATGATGGTGAAATCAAAATCACCATCTAAACATCATATTTACAGATTCCCAGCAGAGTAGAATCTTTTGAAGAATCTTGAGGGAATCTTCTAGATTCATTAGACGCTAAAATTCACCAAAGTTAGAATGCAACCAACTTTATACTCAAAAGTCTCAGAATCTCACAAGGATCATGATGGTGAGATAAGATTTGTGATCTGAGTTACAAATCTCTAGTCAACCCACGTGACATAATCTTTGGAGAATCACGGGAATCTAAAAGATTCCTATAGGCACAGATTTTGACGGTGTCAGAATTTGACAACCGGATAGTCGATTTTACACCTCTTGGTGATATAAATTTAGTTGTGTAGTCATATTTTGCAGCTAACCCTTCCATTTTTAGGCCATACTCAGAGGTGAAGGTACATGAATCAGTCATGTCATGTTTTCCTTCAGAATTGCTGAGATGATGTATTATGTTTTAAGATCCTTGCTTTATGTTATGTTGTGGGATTACCTTTGCCACATTATGTGAGATGTAGTTTGATTGTCATGCTATGTATTATTGTGGATATCGCTATGTAACTATGATTAAGGGATGCTCATTTCCACATTGTGTGAGATCATTTTAGTTTGACATACTGAGAGGAAGCCTTCTTGAGTGAAAACTCCTGTAAGTAGAACGTCTCATGGAGAGACAAGTCACTATTGTTTGAAGGAATATGACATTTCTATGAAAAAAATTTGTCCATGTATATCAACATCATTTCCAACAATATATGGAGTGGCCAACACCACCTTGACACCCAAGCCTAGAGACATAGTCCACATTGGACGAGCTCAGTTATCAAATGTCTCGTGTTTGGACTTTGTGATTGTTGTCATGTTTCCTCTTGTTTAAGAATGCACATATGTTCTTTTATGCTCTTTTAAATCCAATTCTAACAACATCATAAAAGTAAAAGGTCTTGGTTAATTTCGGAAGCTGAAGGAACCTGTATCAATTTTGGTATCTGAGCAGTCTTCTCGCTGATGTGAATTATGAGCATGAACAATGATTGAACGTGCAACAATGGAGGATGAAAAAGAAATGTATGAGGTATTCCTAAGAATGTCCAAAATGGTGGACATAATGTATGAAGCTTATCAGGAAAGAGAGAGATAAAGAGCAGAGAATGATGCTCCATGGACACCTTCTAGCAAGCATTCACTGCCTTCATTGTCTTCTCGTCATTTGAAAGAGGATATCAACCAGAGCCTTCAAGTAGATAACGATGAATTGAATATGATTCTAAGAGAAGAGAAAGAGGAGAAACAACAATTGCAACTTTAGTTTCCAGCCACAGAAGAGTCCCTGGAAGAACTAAAGTCCAATGACCAAAGCCTTCAAGAAAAGAATGCTGAATTAAGGAGGCTTCTACAAGAAGAGAAAGAGGAGAAACAAAGACTGCAACTTCATCTACAAGTCATGGAAGAGGCCTTGGAGGAGTTGAAGAGCAATGACGACTTAGAGAAACCCTCATCACCTGTTTTAGAATCAACAACTGAGGTAAATAGTGTTGATCATTATTCAGTTTTATGTTCACATGACACTATTTCTGTTGGGAATGTAGAGGGTACCCATTACAGGAACTGGCATGATACTCCTTACCAGGATGGGGTACAAAGGAGGAGGACTTGGTGTTAATGGTCAAGGCATGAATCGACCATTGCAGGTCATGCAAAGATCTCGATTCACATTTTTGGGATACATTGAAGGAGAATTCTCAAGGGTGTCAAAAGCTTCCGAGACATTATTAAAACCATCAAGGAAAGAGAATGATGGGAATGCATCACCATCATCTCATGTTAGTGCACATTGTAGAGGAAGAGTTGAGGCAAGCTCTTATCACCATAATTACACCAGAGATAGCCATGAAAGGTATAACAAGTCTCAGTATTCTAATGTTCATTTCGGTTACAATCATGTTGTTAATGATGAACATAAACCATGGCATCGAAAACATGTACTTTTGTGGTTTACATAACCATGTGTTTGTTGATTGCTGGAAGAGAATGGCAACATGAAAGAGGATGAGGCATGAAAGGCCTTCTCCACATTAAGGGAAGAAGCATGTTAAGCAGATCTGGAGGAGGAATACTTTATGTAGTCATTACAACGGAGGTGGTCACCAAATATCCACATGTTGGAGGTTCCATCCAGTGCAACGTCGCAATGACAAAGCACCTGTGCAGAAAACCAGTTAGTGAAAATGTTCAACAAGTAAATTCGCTACATTCATCTTGGTTCAATTTGTTGAGTAAGAAATTGTTTTTGTAGTTTAGGTAGCTTATCATGGCTGTATTTTTGTAAATCATTTGTTGCAGTTTACATTGTAAAAGTGATGACACTTTTCCATTACTTATTGAAACAACAATGATGTTTTGGGCCTTGTCTTGATAACTAGGGCACTATTTCCATTTTGATGTAAAAACAATGTAAACTTTGAAACGAGAACTGATACTGTTACCCGTTTCGTAGAGATAGCAAAAAAATGACTTGATTTTCAAAAGTGGTGATGCAAAATACACATGTTTTTTTTAGAACATGATTTTTGGAACTTTAATTTTTTTTCATGTTCAAGGATGAAATCAAGTTTTAGAATGGTAGTGATTTTCATGCTGATTTTAAAAAGTGAGTATTCTGCATCACACCTTTTTTTTTAAAAGACCTATTTTTTGACTTTTAATTTTCTAGTGTGTGAAATGTGAAAAATTATTTTCTAAATTTGATAGTTTTTGAAGTCGTCATCTTATTCATATTTTCTTGTTCT